>VYZT01021920.1:114587-208536 GCA_013400735.1 Pomatostomus ruficeps
GGGTGCGCGGGCCGGGGGCGCCCCCGCGCGGCCGCAGCTCGTCTCGGGCCCGGGCCCTCAAATCCTTATAATTTAACTTTAAAAGGCGCTTTGCTCATCCTGCAAGACGCAGCCCCAGCAAAGATCCCAGACCCGCTGCTATTTACGGCGCCCGGACCCAGGCACACAGGGTAAAGCAAGAGAGAATGTGCGTCCTTGAGAATGCTGCCACCGCGACAAGGGTATAAAAACCCTCCTGCTCAAAGGATCACACTTTTATCTGTTAGTTCACACGGATTCTGAATTTTGCTCTCTATTCCTGCCATATTCTCGCTGTTTTAGGATGTATGTGAAAGGGTACGAGTAGAAGCTTAAAGAGAAAATTCAGAACTTCTCACAAAGGCTGTTGTAGCATCAAAAGGTACTGTCAAGACAGATCTTATACTGTCCTTAACTACAGACTAAAAAAAAAAAACATTATGCATCTTTTCCACAGTAATGTTCCTTACAAGATGCAGCTTCCAAGTATTACCAGTTTCAATACCAGGATTTCCAAAGCTAAGCTCAAAATGAGAAATTGTCTTTGCACCATGGGGACAAACTTTTCAGCAGGGCCTGTTGCAATTCGACGGAGGGATGGTTGAGATGATACAGGAAAGAGATTTTGTACTTCAAAATCACAATGCCTTACAAGAAATCCTTTTGTACTGCAGTACATGCATTACTTAATGTCAATAAACATATCATAACTATTAGGTATGAATGAAACACTTGAAAAATCATCTATTTTACTTATGCACTTCTGCTCATAGGATCAAGCAGCTTCTGTTTATACTAAAAGACAAAATATTTAACAGGGTGTCCTAACTTCCCACTAGCTGAGCCCCAAAACTGATTTTATTTTTTTTACTTAAGATCATCTTTTACCTTTCTTATATTGAGGCCCAACTATAATGCAGCTCTCAGCTTTTTCATAGCTTCTCCCCATGAAATCACGAACACGAAGCAAAAGTTGTCTAATAAAACCAGACCTAATTCTCTCAAAGGAATCCCAATTTATTTGGAAATCTTAACACCTCAGCACCTCATTTGTGCTCCAGTGTCAGCTCAGAAATTGGTATTTTTACTACACAACCAATGCCTCACTCAGGTGTTACTTTACAGATCAAAGCTAACTCTGTTATTTTGGTGCATTTTTAGGCTATATTTTTAAGAGTTGACAATGCACAGCTGTCAGTAAACACGGTAAATAGGTCCCTAAATGTGAGACAAGGCATGACTGATTCAAAGCACCCAGTTTTAAGTCTCATGTAGTCAACCAATATACTTATTTATAAAAAAATTTTCTTCTCTCTTACATCTGTATTTAGTCTCGGGTGCTGTGGCCTACTGCAGGCCTCTTAAGCAGGAATTTTGGTGGGTGACCATGTGGTAGCCACCACTCAGTCCCCACATCTCTGCACTGACTCCTCAAAACCATGATATTTATTTTATTCCCTGTCAGTTCCTCTAAGATCAGACACAGAAGACTTGTGTCTTCACCAGGAGCAGTGCAAGAATGGGGATGGGGCAGAAAAAGGCAGCCGAGTTTGGCCTCTCTCACCAAAAATCCTGCGTGCTTTGTGTTGTGATGCCTCTTTGCAAAAGCTGTCTCTAAAACTCATCCTGTTCTATCTACAAAGATTCATTTCAATCACAAAAGCAAGGCTAAATTGACATTGACAATTGCTACATAGTGAGCAAATAGGAACCTGACTTTATTTAGGAAAAATGCAGCTGTGCAAGCACTCAAAACTTCTACAAACCGTTTCTGTTCCTTCCCTTTATCACACTTCTGCCATACTCCCACATAGTTTGTTATTCCTGCCATTCCATGTAATTTAACAGTACCAAAATTATCTGGTTTTACAAGCAGTGTCTACTTTCCCACTTCCCACAGACAGTGTTTTCTCATTGTAGCATTTCTTTATTTAAAAAAACCCCTAAAACTTTGCCAGATAAATCCTTCTCTCCCTCTGCTGCAAATATATCACCAGCTTTTTCCACAGGGAAAAAACCTTAGAACAAAAGTCCTCCCCAAGAATAGAAAGGATTTTCCTTGCTCAAGATTTAAACCTCACAAGATGTTGAACGCAATAAACACTACAAGTTATACATCAAAACACCCACAACTTCATATTTCTTGATTTATAAGGCAGAATAAGTACTTGCCTTTTTTTTTTATTTTTATAGGCAAAAAAAGTTTTTTCTTTTTTTTTTTTTTTTTTTTTTGGCATACGTTTCAACTGGAGGCATCAGGAATCCCAAGTTATTTTCACACAATAAAAGCCAATTTCCCACAGACAGATTTTCTCATAATCTTTTGTCTCTAAAATTAGTGTTAAGAAACTAGAAGGCATCAGAAGACTCCCAGGAATATAAACAAAATAGATAAAACATGTAACAGTGGAAGTTCCATAATAAACAAAACCACAGCACTCTTGAAGCTCTATTATCCTCCATGTAAAGAGTTCAGATAAGAGTTTTTCTAGCTCTGATAAACTACAGAGTTTGACAGAGTTTTGCAATTAGAATTTAAAGTACACCAGAATTATTTAGAAATAAAAAGCCTTAGCATTCTCTGATATGCAAACAGCCACTGGATAAATAGCACACCTGTTTAAAAAATAATCACTTGTTTTAAGGAACTACAGCAGTCAAAGCAAATGTAAAATCCCCATAAACTTAATCTGTATCAAAGACACCAAATCTATAATTTTTAAGTAACCAATACCTAGATTGATATGTTACTGTTCAAGCCACAAAGTTCAGGGAGTTTCTAGAAAATAATATTCATCTATGTGCTATTGAGCAGCATAAATATCCCTTACCTCTAGGTCCCATGTAAACTTATTTTACTCACTTGAAGTGAAGGAGACTCAAGAATTCCCACCAGGAAAACAATAATAAAAAAAAAAATAACTCAACTGGCCTTAGCAGAACCCTTAAAGAAGCTGCTTGACTGGTGCAACCAACCCCTCAGAGCAGTACCAAAAAGAGAGGGGCCCTTTCCAAACCTTGTTTAAAGCAGTTGTGGGAGGGAGTGTTAATGAGCCCAAAGGCTCAACAGCTGGCTGGGCTTCCATGGATGTTGCTGGAATTTTCCTTCTCAAGCTGCTGCCTCTGTTTTGAACAAGTGCTAATGGCATTTTCCTTGTGTAGCTACTTCATTAAACTGCATTTTATCTGCAAGATTCAGAACTACCTTGGTTAATAAACTGGAGCTGCTGCCTGACACCTGGAAATCATTGTGAGCCCAGACAGCAGGGGATGTGGGGGGAGCAGAGATGAAGCGTGACTTGAGCAGGTGAATGAATCACATATCAAGTCTAAATTAAATGAAAAAAAAAGGTGTTAAAAGAATTCATTTTGCATATTTTCAAAGCACCACTGATGGAGACATAACGTTCCTCTGGTGTGTTTTCTACCATCCAGCAAAATCCCCATCCAGCTCTCAATTTATTGTCTAGCTGGAGTTGCTGGTCCAGTATTTGGAGTGACCAAATACTCCCTGCTGACCTCACCACCGCCAGGCTCCTGTATCTTCCCAGCTGCAGAGGAACATCATTCAATGTGTAATAACTCGAATTCTTCCCCCATTCATTTTGTGTAAAATGGCCTTTGCCAAGGTTACAATACTTGCCTTTCAGAATGTCTTGATTGGTAATTCAGGGAAATTTACTTGATGGCACTAATTAAAATTTAAAAAGAGAAAATAGAATCTCATGAATGCAGAATTTTAGGAATAATACTGTCCCTTGTGTAAACTTTTCAGATGGTTAGAAGTCACTGAAATCAGAGAGTGTGCTGAAGAAATCTTGAGGCTGTTAAAAATAAATGGGCATCTCACCTTCTCCCTGTCTTGGTTTTATCTGTGATTTAGCATAGCCTAAAACTACATTTTGCTATTAACAATTCCTATCAAGAGAAACACTCCTGCTTAACAGATCTTGCCTCATTTTTCCCCTACTCTACTATTTAGTCTAATAAAAGACATTTCTTGTCCTTACATAACTTGCCTCGCTCGTATCCTTAGGCTGTCAATTAAAACATAATTTCTATTTAAATAAGATCAGGAACTTAAATTTGCTTAGCATAAGAAATCAGCCCAGATCAGCTTTACTGTTATTTATAATGACAGATAAGGCAGAGCTCCTCAAAATTAATACTGTCAAGAAAGAAGGGGTCATGTCTATCATGACTAATAGTGACTGTTAAGCAAGACCATTAAAAAAATTTTAATTGCTGAAGATTTTATATTACAGCCTGCTTCTGACACACATTTTCAGGTATGAAAAGCATAAGAACCTCTGAGAATCTATTAAGAATATCCTTTCTGCTTTGAAGAGCTGCCTTTTGTAGCAGATATAATTGGAGTGATAAGGAACTTGGAGTGAAGTCTCTGTGCAGGTGTACATCAGATGCCCAAGATGAATAAAGAAGTGATTTTCTGCTGCTGCTGTACAGACAACATCTGCAGGGATCCTTCAAAGCAAACTGGTCAAGTACAAATCAGGCACAAACTGGTCAGCATCACCTTTATCCTTTGGGAAAGGGGTGGATAAAATAACCTTGGAAAACATTAAGGACAAAAAGGTGATTCAGGATCACAGAGATTGGATTGGAAGGGACCTTCTACCTAGTTCCACCTCCTGCCATGGGCAGGAACACCTTCCACTATCCCAGGTTGCTCCAAGCCCCAGCCAACCTGGCCTTGAATCCTTCCAGGGGTGGGGAATCCCCAACATCTCTGGGCACCCTGTGCCAGGGCCTCAGCGCCCTCACAGGGCAGAATTAATTCCCAGTGCTTGATGCAGCCCAGGATACTGTTGTTTTTCTGGGCTGCAAGTGCACGTTTTTGGGTCTCATTGAGCTTCTCATCAACCAACACCCCCAAGTCTCTTCCAGGCTGCTCTCAATCCATCCTCCATTGATATATGTAAGGGAAATGATGCCTGACTAATCTGACAGCCTTCCGTGCTGATATCAGTGGATGATGGATGAGGGAAGAGCAGTTGATATTATCTTCACTGCAGCAAGGCTTTTGACACTTGCTCCTGCAACATCCTCATTGACAAATTGATGAATTATTGCCTGGATAAGTGGCTCCTTTCAATCCAAGTGGAAAACAATTTTGCATAAGAAGTCCTGTTGGAAAACAAGTTGGACATGAGCTGGGAGTACACCCTTGTGGCAATGAAAGCCAGCAGCATCCCAGGGGAAGCGCTGCCAGCAGGTGGAGGAGGTGATCCTTCCCTCTGCTCAGCACTCAGGAGACTCGGATGGAGTCGGAGTCCAGCTCTGGGGTTTCCAGTCCAAGAGAGGCATGGACAAACTGGAGTTAGTCCATCAAAGGGACACAGAGATGATTAAGGGTCTGGAGTTTCTGTCATTTCAGAGGCTGAGAGGTCGGGACTGTTCATTCTGGAGAAGGTGGGACGGTAGCTGTGTGTATAAATATCTGATGAATAAAAAAGGGAAAAAGACAGGGGGGCTCTTCTCAGTGGTGTCCAGGGAAAGAACAATGAGCAGTAGGCCCAAACTGAAATACAAAATATTCCATTTAAACTTTAACCCCCCCAGCTTTCACTGTGAGGGTGGTAAAACACTGGAACAGGTGAAACAGGTGAAAACCTAGAACAGGTTTCCCAGGGAGGCTGTGGAGTCTTCATACTCAGAGATATTCAACACCCAGCTGGACACAATCCTGGACAAGCTGCTTTAGCTGACCCTGCTTTGGGGGCTGCATTAGAGGATCTCCAGAGGTGCTATCCAACCACCACAAGGATTCCATGAATCCTGCTCTTTCCACTGCAAAGGATACAGAGAGGAACCCTTTCCAACGCAACTGCCCCTTTGCAGTCTGCCTACATTTGGAATTCCTCTCCTCACTAACATTCAGCCCTGCTGCTGAATCCACTATCTTTAATTTAGTTTTCAACCTCCCTTAATTCAGCACAGATAGGTTAAGGCATCTTTAAATCAAACACTTTCTAAGAATGAAAGTAGTACCGAAGATGCTTCCTACACTTTTTAGATGCAGGAAATAGCCTCCTTCCCTAGCAGCTGTAATGCACATATTCCATGTTTGTTTTGAAAACATTTCAAAGTAGAAAAGCTAAACTAATCTTGGAAATAACCAATGACATTTTACTTAATTTAAAATGTAATCCTCAAAAAGCATTGAACATTTCTGTCCTGAAATTTGGAGTGTATGAAGACCAGAGGTGATATAAAAATGCTTTTTTGTTTTTAAGTGCACCAGACAACTGAGCAAGTGTTATAGTAGGCCTTATTTGGAAAGATTATGGAACTACAAAAATTATGGATCTATGTTGGATTACTTTTCCCAATAAAATGATTGTGATGACAAAGGGTGGACAAAACTGTCAGAATAAGAAAGTTTAGACTAGAATGCATTAAATTCCTGGATAAAAACTTGGTACAATATCAGACTGTCTCACTCACTATCAGAAATCTTATCAGTGAGGGTTGGTGGGGGGAATCATATTTTACCTGGAACCTGATCAAATGAAGGAAATAAAAGAGCATTTACTTCATCACATGACAATATTCAAGATAAATGGTGTACTGAGGCCTCTTTTCCCACCCCTTCTCTTCTCATTTCAGGTCTTACTATTAATTACAATTTTACAGTGCCTGCATTTTCTTCCTTGTGCAGGAATTAAACAACCAGAACATTCCGAGAGCCATCAGGCGTTACCAAATAGCTGCAGATAATGATGTTGTTCTTCAGCATTTAACAGCTTCTAATTTATAACATCCAGCTATAAAGTTACAGCAGGATGAACTTCCCCAATCACCCAGATCCTCAGCTCTGATCTAACACCAGGCCTGCCAAGGCTGTGTATGATTAGCTGCAAGTGTAAAATAACTCTTTGGAGGCACTTGAAATAATCTCAGTTATCTGGTTGTGGGATCCACTGCTATATCATGCCTGTGTGGAAACTGCTGCAGCCCTGTGTGCCAAAATATTCACTTATTTGGACGAAATTCATGTCAAAATGGCACTTACTACTACTGATTACATTCGCCGGCTGTAATAGTAATATTAATCTGTCTCATGAGCCACTTGATGGAGCAAATCACGTGTATTGATTGCAACGGATGTGTGTCATGTTTCCTGAAATAATGATCACATCCTCAGCTCTCCTCTATTAACCAGGGACACAATATTGACAAGAACATTATCAAGAGCCAATCACTGTGATTACAAAGCTGATAGAAATAATGGCCATAGAGAAAGAATTATAGCTAAATATTGTATTTTTCATAACCCTGAACAGTCAGGAAGTTGCCAAGAAACCAAATAAAGTATTACTCTCTAAGAGTGCTGTAAAGTGGATGCCCCAAAGCTTATCAGGCCATGCTTATCAGTGGTTATTTACAATGGCAAACAGCGCTGAAAAGAATTGAAGACAAATTATAGGGGACATTCAAGGTCAAAACCCACGTCCGCCTTGCCCGGGATCATTCAGGACCATGGGACAACAGCTGCAGTGTTTCCTGTGGTACTGAAATACACCAGTGCAGCAACAGCTTCCTAGCACTACTCCATCATAATCCACACCGCTGTACCTAAGTTCTGCTTCCCCCGGTGGTGCTTAAAGCTTTCGTTTCCCAAGGAATCCCGAACTTGGATAGGATTAGCAGCTTTGCCGTGTCTCGGTAACCCGCTGCCTCCCTCTTGAGGCAGCAGTGCCGCAACAGCACCGCGCTCGGACGGCTCCGGGCTGTCCGTCAAACGTGCGGGAGCTCCACTCCCTGCAGAACGAGGGATGCTCAGGGGAAAGGTGAAGGCACAGCCGCGAGAACGAGGGCTGTCTGGCACTCCCCGTGGGATGGGGACGTGCGTGTGAGCCCTGACGAGGCGCTGCCTGCGTGGCACGGGCGATCCTGTCCCCGCGGTGTGACACCGTCACAAGGTCCGTGCCTCCCAGCGGGACCGGCATGTGCAGCGCCTCGCACACGGAACTGCCCGGGACGAGCTGCGGGATGCCCAGAGCAACATCCCGGCTGCGTGATGGCAAAGCTGACAGCTTTCCGTTCATAAAACTCAAACCAGAAATCGGCTTTCTTCCCTGCTCTTCACGGGCAAGGCAGACTCGGCAGAGACTTTCTCTGCGAAGGGAAGCGCGGTGCGATAGTGAAACCCTGCCGCTGTGATTTCCTACCTTGCCCCAAGTGAGGAGCGGATCCAAAAACTTCATGAGGCTTCCTTCAGGTGCCTCACCTGGAAATGGAATATACTCTGTAAAGTTCAAACATGTTTGTGGGGAAAAAACTACCACGAATCTGTACTTCCAGCAACAAAATAATTGCTAAAAAAAAGCAAAATGTGTAAGAATGAAGGGGGGAAACCCACAACAAAACATCTTTAATTGCAGAATTCTCTTTTCATGAAGAATATCTTACCTTTTTACTTCACGACCCCGTATCTTCTTTCCTCTGATGTCTCTGGTAAGTGGTTTTTCACCCTTTCCACCATACACCAGAAAATTTTGCTTACCTGCACAGAAACCTACAACAGAATGCTATACATTTTTCAGTTTGAGGTATATTTCATATTGTTTAAATACCTCAGAACCAATAGCATATAATTCTAATTTAGTAAATAAAAGCGTGGTTGCCCAAAATTAGGCTGAAATTTTTATAGAGTTATATCTAAAATTTATAACTTCTATCTGACAAGTATGATATAACTCACGTAGCATGACCATTAATACTGTCTTTTTTCTTCAAGAAAAACAAGACAGAAACCCAAGCTTTGTACCACTAGTAGGCCACTAAAACATGAAAGTTTGAGATAGAGGAAAAGTCTTTGCTTCTCTCTCTCAAAGAATCTGTAAAAGAGTGTCAAAGAAATCCTTTTATTCTGTATAATATTGTAGGAGTATTCTAGCATTCACTAGTAAATTATATTACCCTTACTGAAAATTTTAGAAAACTTTTTCCAGTGAGAAGATTTAATCTCAGTATGTTGGGAGCAGGAATTTGTAGTTGGACATTTATTGCCAAGTGAGTGTAGTAATTAATGAAAACTTTCTGAATGAATATGTTGGTCAGAAAGTACCTTCCATAATGCACTGGTCACATTTTTCCAGCATGTTCCTCCCCAGTTTTTATGTGAATGAACAGTCTTGTGAAGACGCAGAATGCGTATCCCACCATGGTTTCGCTACAGCAGAAGAGCATGCAGACTTCCAACCTCAAAAAGTAAAATCCTGGGGAAAAAAAACAAACATTAGGGAAGCAATCCCATACTAAGGTTTCAAACCGAATTGTCAGCTCAGTACAGGCACAGTTGTTAATTAGCACTGTAGGCTCAGGAACCACCTTGTCAACGTGCAGCCTGAATAAACAACACCATCCACCACCTCGGATCCCTAATTCCAGTTATGACACAGGGCTGCTTGTTATCACATAACCCAGGAATATTTTTCCAACAAGGAGATGGCTGACACAGGCCAATTTGTTATTGCTACTCGGGATGAAACACTTGCTGGAAGCAATGGGGAGATAATAACCCACTCCCTTTTTCCCCTCTGCCTGTGTCATTGGGAAGGCATTCCCGGGACACATCACCTGTGATGGAAGTGTCACAGTGCTCTGTAGTGTTCTGTGCCTTGCACAGTCAGTAACCGATCCCAAAAAAATACAGGAACAGTCTGGATGATTCAGTAAAAGTGGGGCTGGTGCCAGGAGCCATCAGCACTCAATAAAATGGTGAGTCAGAAATGTATCAGAAGCTGACAAAAGGATTAAATTAAAGGAAGAATGGAGGGTGGATACTGTAGGATAAGTCATTATGGATCATAGTAAAACCTCCCCATTCCAATGTATCAAAATAGAGGGGGATAGACCCAGGTCTGCCTCCAGCCCACAGGGGAATACTTAAAGTTAATTCTCCGGTACAATGGGATAGGAGATATTGGTTGCAATCCCTGCAAGTGGTGAGGAGGAAAAGGAGCAAACCATCGTTGTGGAATAAGACAGTGAAAAGCCTCAGGAATCTGTCATGAAAACAGAAAATCAAGATAGCTCAGCCTTTCATATCTTGAAAACTATTTTAAGTTTCAGGAATATGTATGGATAAAAACACCACTCAGAATACTGTGAAAACAAATAAAGAACTTCCTTACCATACTAACGGCAAAAGAAAAGGGGAAAAAAAAGAACCTTGTCAAATAATATGATAACCAGTAGACTACTGCAAAAGAGTTGTTTTCATTCCAAATGAATCAAAAGTAGTTGGTGGTAAAAACTAGGCCTAATTTCCATGCTCAATATAATATAGTGCTCTCTCTTGTAGCCGTAAAAATCTATCAAACATTTTTAGACTGAAAGTATTGAAATAATGAAGTGAAAAATGTGTATTCCTCTTCAAATTGTTGAAAGTCCATGTCCCAGGTCAAGACCCAATTGTGCTGTTCAACCACTGCCCTCAATCCAAGGAAAATAGGAAATGCACATAACCAAGGCTGGGTAGGAATGCTGAGAGATCCCTGCAGATCTGTGCAGGAGCGTTTAGGGTGTTTATAAGTTTGGTGGTTTGGAAGTTATGATCTGTATTTCGTTTTTAACCCTACATCATAAGTTTCTTGGCAGTGCAAAGGGCTTGTAAACCTCCTGTAAATATCTTGTAAATGTCCAGCCAGGGTGCAGGCAGCAATTAGGAGCTGGAAAGAAACATGTCAATTAACCTGGATATATTAGCATCAACCTCCAGGAAAAAAACAACAAACCCAAAACACACTAATAATTCGTTACAGTTTCCATGATAGGTCAAAATAATTACTTCAGCAACTTCTGTAAAGAAGATGAACGTTTTAGAAACACAGCTCTTCAAACACACAAAAAAACTTGGCAATCTTTAGGATGTTTAAAATTGAAGTCAATGTCTAAGTAAATGCTGTAAAGACACTGTAGTTATGGAATTATTTTGCGCTTTTTTTAGTATATTTCGAGCTTCTATAATTCCAACTTACCTATTTGAGGCAATGGATTTTCTGTGAAAAGAGAAATGAGACCAAAGGTACAGAAGAGAAGTTGGGCTTGAAGAGCAGAAAAAAAAATCCGCTGTTTATTTTCCATGCACCTACCTGAGGTCAAAACAGCCAAGGGCTTGTCCAGGACTTAAATTCAGAAGCAGGTTCCTGGCAATTGTGTAAATGTTAAACAAAACAATGGCCATCTTTACAACCCATAATGATCTAGAACCAGGCAGTGTGAAAAATTGCCTTTAGGCAATGGCTGGAACAACAGCTCAAACGCTGACAGATGGGGCAAAGGGCACCAGCAAACTGCTGGCCAGATGGCAGGCACTGGGCTGGATCAATTAGTCCAGGCTGGAAGAGCTATTTTTTATTTATTTAATATCCTACTAACCCCAGGATTTCTTGTAGTCTTTCATGTTGTCAGAATGAAGATGTTTAAGCAGGTGGTTTATGGATTTTTTTTTTTTTTGCCACTCTTCCATCCTTAGATGTCTCCTATTATGATGGAAAACAGACTGAGAACGGCAGCTACTTCGAGTGGGAAAAAAAGGCTAAAATATTCACATCAAAATAAAAACAGATTATCAAAGGTACTGCAACTCCTATCAATTCCAGCAATACTAATTAGTGTGCTGGTGCCCTAGGATTAATTATTCCCTGGGTTCTATTTGCCGCCATCTCAAGGGACAAACCTCAATGGCTGTTACTGCTCTTAAATAGTGCACCTCAAGAGACAGCTCCATCCATCTTCTATAATGAAGCAGATTTTTAAAACTGCCTTCATTTGACAATTCATTGATGTTATCTCTTAAAAATCAGTTATGTTTAGCATCTATTAATCATCTAGAGACACTGAAAATGAATCTATTTAAATATTTTAAAGTGTGTGTATTTTCAGCACAAAAAAAAAAAAAGTGAAAGAGAAAACATATTAACTACATTTGGATTATAAAAATGTTAAACCCAGAAAACGCTGTTTTAGTGGGATCTTGCAGGCTGTCTCTACACTGGGAATTTGCAGCAATCCCCTGTCGGTGATTCCAAGGTGATTCCATGGGAGCCTGACCCATGCAGGAGCAGAGTGGATCATTACACATGTGGAGTGCCTGCTGACACTCTGGCACACAAATGCCAGGTGTGCCTGCCACCACTGTCCCATGCCCGGTGAGAGCCCTTGCTGTCCCTCTGCTTGGTCACATCTTTCCCAGCTCACTGAAACAGAAAGGGATCAGTGCAGCCTTTCCCAGGACACCCGAACACCCCTGGCTGCCTGCCTCAGATCTCTCAGCGGTGCCTTAGTGAGGAGATGAAGCCTGGAGGATTTCTGCCTCCTTTCCTGTTTTTTCAAAGACAGTGACGTTTCCTCTCCTAGCACCTCACAAATCTGCTGGGCTGCCTTTCCATGTTTCCCAGCATCCACATTTGCTGTGGTCACCACAAACCCATCTGGTTTGTTGCCATCCCACTGGCTGCTGTGTTTATTGTTGTTGGTTTTTCCCCATAAGCTCCCTATGATCATATTTTATTTTCCAGTTAGCTCCATGATCCCATGCTCATAAGAAAATTCGGAAACCACCGCTGTAAAGAGCAAATTTTAACGTTGTTTTAGTACCAAAACTAACTGAAATTTGGGGTATGAGCCATGCTGAAATCCGTCATCACTGCTGTTAATGAATCACAAGAATAATCTCTGTGTATCAGTCTAGAGCTCTCCTGATGCATTTAGCTACACGTGTATCTCCAGAATTTTCAAAGGCATGTATCTGATTTTTCCTGGCAATGAAATAATAGCCTGATTTTCCAGTCCTGCTGGGCAGACAACATTTTTAATTGCCTTTACTTTTCTGCAAATTCAAGCTCAGTTCATTTAGGATTCCCTTCTTTCTGTGGAATTGGAACACATGAAATGACACCTATTGTGCCAAGGTATCTCTCGGATCAAACATCTATATTTATACATGCAAACATCCAGCATGCTAATTAAGCACTTGACTAATTTAAAGAACATGTGACTAAGTCATACTGATGGCTGACCCATTTTAAAGCTTAAGAGCTTCTGATTGTAACAACAGAACAAAATATGGCTGTGTTTAGCTTTAAATCTTTTCTTATGTAGAATGAAGCTTTAATGGGCAAAATCAGGTTCCAAAATTGAGTTTTGAGTAACTGCCACTGGGCAGATGCTTCGGACAACGGCTGCTAACAACACAGAGAACAAATGTAGAAGAACATTCGTGTTGGTGTTCTTAACTTGAAAGGAAATCAAATCTGCATTAACAAAAGAAAACTGTGTGTCTGTGACGTGAAGTCATTTTCATAATGTATATTTGAGGAGTAAAAACACAGAACCGAGGTATCCAGGATGCTAAAGATATTTGAAAATGCCACTACCTGAAAAGTGCTGCATTTCTTGGTTTATTTTTGTTCCTTCACTGATCTCAAGGAGTAGATGGCAGCTGTCTTTCCAGCACTACATATGAAACACAACTTCTTCATAGTGATGATCACAAGCACTGTTTATGAAAAGCAATACATTATTAGAAACAATTAACACAGATTAATTAAATTCTATTTTTGGGAATAAAGGAGTAGGTGTAAGACCACTGGCATGTAGTAACCCCAGACAAACCACAAAGGTTGAAGACAACTGCTCCAAAATCACTGAAGTCATTGTCGTCAATGGATAATGAGAGAAGCAAAAAAAACCATGTTTGAAACATACAAATTATTATTACATAATATAGAATAAGAATATAGATGGTATATAATATATTATGATTATGATTATGATTATGATTATGATTATGATTATGATTATTATTATTATTATTATTATTATTCTAACACACTTTTCTATATTTGAGGCCAATCTTTTTCTCTAGTAGTTTAAATTGAGACCTTGCCCTAATAACTACAGCAGAGGAGGGTGAAAAATGACAAACACAAAGTAAGGTTTCCCTTCTGCGTTTTCCTGATTTTTTTCTACATTATTTTTTCAAATTTTCTATGCATCTCAGCATCTCACTCTGTCCAATAACAGTCCAATGTGCTATTTCCCATAAAAGCCAGATTTTGCTTCCTGCCTGCTTACCTTGTTGTCCCCTCAATGATCTCTTAAAGTCCACCTCTCCTGAAGATGTACTTCAGTGTTTTCCACGTTTTCCATTAGATCTGATGACGGAAAGCACAACATTTAAAAGGCTACATACAATGCAAATTACTGAATGATAAACTTATCATCAAAGCTGCAAAATGTGTCCAGACCTACCTCACAGACGGAGAGATACCCAGTTTATCGTTACCTATCTCCTACTCCATCTCTTCTCCTCACCACAGAGCGTGTCCAACGCCTCAGCACGTGTCACCCAGAGGCTGGCTGACCTTTCACAGCATGAACTTCATGTCTGTGTAATTGCCAGATTGAGATACAAAATTGCCCTGGGTGTGTGCTGGGAATCGGCACACACAGAATGTTCTGTTTATTGCATTAAAATGGACATTAATCTGTTGTTTCTGTTTGTAAATATCTGGTTTTTTCTAAAATAGAACAACAACCTACTTCATCTGTCTGTAGTTGCCACACTTACCCCTCAATCCTCATTCTTTGTTGCTCTTTTCATGCTTTTTCTGTGCCCTGATGTCTCCACCAGGCACGACAGCAGAAGGATGAGTGGAAAAGGCTCCTGAGGGACTGCAAATATACAAATACTGGATATTTATAAAGGCCAATTACTATTTCAGGTCTTGAGAATAGATTCATTATATCATTTCACAGGTGGAGTATATGCAGTAGCTGAATTTGTTTCATGACGGAAAACATACCCAGCAATACCAATATTTTTATTATGTGAGCCCAAACCGGAGTTTTTATGTTTTTCTGACCTTATTCCTTGTGGCTCAGGGTAGAAAATGTATCCAAGCCTCACCTCTAGATGCATCATTTGGATCCTCTGGAAGACACAAGTCGGAACATCTTTAGCAGAAGAGTCAATAAGCCTCCCCGTCCTGTGATAAGTGTTCTCATCAATAATAATTTTAATTAAGAACTGAGCACGCTCTCTCTTGTGCTTCTCTTTCCTGATCTTTTGTTTTAAGAGTCATTTTGTCCCCCCTGCTCTGTGCTGGAGTTCAAGGCTCTGGCTCTGCAGCAGAGGCACTCGGAGTGTACAGATGTTGTAGGGAGCATGGGAACACTTCTAACTCTGATTTTATCACAGGCAGGAGGTGGGGACCGAGGCAGCCAGAGACGGCTGATAGATGTAGGAAGAAAGCTTGGGCTGCCTGTGGAACATAATCAACAAAGGAACAGGCACTACTGACCTGCTATCCAACTAATTCTGGATCGTTCCCTTGGGTGTAAATCACTGAACTATATGTAAACTTTATTTACAGCACAATTGTGAGTGCGAGTGACACTGACCTCGTAGCTTGTGTTTAAACTCGCTTTAAATACAACAAAACACAAGTGCTAAGCGCTGTGTCTTTTAATCTCCCCAAACTCTTAATTAAGGGCCAAGTGTGGTTTGGATCATGCCTCAGAAAATCATGTGGCAGCAGAGAACCAGTCTCCCCAGGTAAATAACGATGATTAATTTGGAATTGTTTGAAGTTTGTTTACTTAATGCAGATACATAACAGGAGGCTCACACAGGCAAATAAGGTGCCGGAGGAAACAAATATCAAGATAGGAGAGGGGGGAAAAGGAAATAAATGAAGACACTCACAGCCAGATACCTGCGGAATTCAAACCAGCATATCCGCTGCTTTTTTTGTTTTTTCCCTGAAAAGACAAAAAATTTAGAGCAACATGAGAGACAAAAGTATTTGTGTCGCACCGACCTTTGTGTGTGACCTTTCTTATGAAACGCAGTCACTTGGTTTTAGTTAAGCTAAAGTGCAAACACTGTTTGCAGTACGTGCCACTGGTGTTGCCACCTGCTCTCCCCTGGGTTTTCTTTTGGGTTTTGCATATTTTCTTAGCCAAGATTTAATCTCCTCTTGTTTGTTTATTTGTTTTTTATGCAGGCATACATGTAGGTATATGCACATATATTCTTTCCTCTAGCACATAACATGAAGAGTTGATAGGAAAGAGAAGAAGTTTTTGCAAGTTACTCTTATTTTGAAACAGATTTGAGACCAGCAAGTTTATCTAAAGATATTGGCCTGCTTAAAATTTAAAGTGTTAAATTTTAAAGGAAAAGCAAATATTAACTGTTTGTGAAAATGTCCACATTTCCCCCAATTTGCTGGTTAAACAAACTGAAAGAGCAATTACTGGTTTAGAAAACTCTATGTGGGCAATCCTAATATTAAATCTAGGTGTGGTAGGTGTAGTCTGATGATGTGTATTTTGTGTAAAAATATGAGAAACACAGGTGATCTTCCTTGTGCTTCTTTACGATGGTTATCGTGTTGAAGGAGGAAAGAGACATGAAAGAAATGTCCTCAAAAATGGTGAAGCAGAAAAAAAAAGAGTTTGCTCTTCTTAACTCCGAGAAAAAGGAACAGAATTAATGATGTTCCCTGTATAGCACAGACCTGAATTTGAGAGCTTTAACCCTCTAATCCATAATAATACGTATCAGACAAAGCAATTGTCTACTTGAAATAATGAGTTAAGACTATTCTTTTTATCTGTTAAGAGAAAGAATGTAGACAAAATCCTTCAGATAAGGAATTTAAGATAGATTATTGGTGTTGTTCCAAGGTTTTACCTCAGAAATAGGAAAAATAACCAGCTTTCCACCACTTTATCACTCAAAGTAGATATTTTAGGCACTAAGCCAGGGACCTCCTGCGTTATTATCAAAACTATGTCATATTTACTCATAATTTGTAAGTATAACCACATAATTCAGAAGCGGATGGGTTTTTAAGGTTAAAAATTCCGGTCTCCAAAGAAATGCTCTTTACAATTGGGCGCATGTGAATTATGACCAAAGTTAATGAATCACCTGTGCCCCATTTCAGGCACCAATACAAGAATGAGCCTGTATATAGTTATACACTAATATCATTTATATAGTTACATATCGATCGCCTTGACTTTGCAATTTAAAAACACGTTTTTCCCCGCTGGAACAAACCCTGCCTCAGAAACTCCGTAAGTACGTGCAGCTTTCACAGTGCCGAGCCTGTAACTTCTGCTGTCACTGAACAACGCCTGCACCATCAGCAATTTGAGAAAGCTCCGGCATCTCAACAACGGAATTGCAGCCGAAAAATCGCTTTCGCAGTTTGTTATTTCGCAGTTGGTTAATTTCCTTGGAATTCCAAAGGAACGCGACAGCGCCGCCGACCCCGTCCCCGTCCCCACAGCGTGAGAGGTGGGCGGGGGCCTCCCCGCGCCTGATTGACGTGCCTTTAGACCAATCAGATCCCGCGCTGGCCTCCATGCCGCGATCCTATTGGCCGCGGGGGTAGCGGGGGGCGGGCGCGGGCCGGGCTGCGGTGCTGTAGTGGCGCTGCCTCCCGCTACCCGCGGCTGCTGCGGGCGGGACGCGGCGGCGGTGACAGCGCAGGGTGCCCGAGGGGTGACAGCGCGACCGGGCCACGGCGTGACCTCCCCGCCGCTGCCTCCTCGCCGGGAGCGAACACAGCCCCGCCGCGCCCGCTCCGCTTCTCTCCGCTTCCCTCCGCGTCGCCCTTCCTGCCTCGGGGGTCGCAGGACGTTGCAAAATGGCCGACGAGCGGGACGACGCGGCGGACCAGCTGAAGCAGTGGAAGAACCACCGGAGCACGCAGGTACCCGCCGGGCATCCCCGGTGCCCCCGCGCCTCGCATCCCGAGGGGCGCGGGGAGCCCCGGCCCCGCAGGGATCCGCGGGATGCGGCGCTCCCAGCGCCCGGGCGTCCCCGGGGCAGCGGCGGAGGGCGAGGCGCCCTCGCCCCGTCCCGGCCTCGCCCCCACGGCTTGGAGCCGTGCCGGGAACACCGAGGCACGGAGGGATGGAGGCTGCCAGCTGGCCCGGAGCGACGGGGGCGGTCAGCGCTGCCTGGCTCCGGCTGCTCCTTCCAGGCAGCGGCGGGGCTGCGCTGCGCCCAAGCCGCGGGNGGGGGGGGTGTCGCTGCCCACAGGCCCGGGGTCCGCGGGCGGGGATGGCGGTGACTTCTTTTTTTTTTTTCCATCTTAAATCAGAAGTTTGCGTTTCGGTTTGCTGTGCCGGCGGTAGAGCCCGGTGAAAATGTAACGAATAATGGAATAATAGAAAGGATAAAGCACGTTCAGTAGTGTGTGCAGGGCCAGGAGTTGGACTCGATGATCCCTGTGGCTCCCTTCCAACTCAGCATGTTCCGCGTGGACTTGCTGACCAGACCGAAGTGAATTTTTAAGGAAGAAATTCTTCCCTGTGGGAGCAGTGAGACCCTGGCACAGATTTCACAGGGAAGCCGTGGCTGCCCCATCCCTGGAAGTGTCCAAGGCCAGGTTGGACGGGGCTTGGAGCAACCTGGGATAGTAGAAGGTGTCCCTGCCCATGGCATTGGAGGGGAATTCAATGACCTTGAAGATCCCTTCCAACCCAAACCATTCCATGATTCTCTGAAGTGGACTGGGACAAGTGGTTGACTGAAGTCATAAGGGCATGTAATCAACAGCATGGCACTCGGTCATCTGAAGGTGTAGAATAGACCCCAAAATATTCAGGTTGATGTATAAGTGTTGCAAGAGTTGACTTCCCTTCTTCATCAAATTACTGTGACAGTTTCCACATGTGGTTTCTGACCGAAACGCGTATTTGCCACTAAACACACCTTCTGCTGGTTTTAACTGCAATCTTACAAGATCCAAGTGGATGCCTCAGTTCCCACAGGAGCTGTTAAGTCATCTTAATTTTATTTTTTCTCTTGGTTCTCAGAGGTACGGTGTGAAAACTACCTGATGACTTCTGACTCCATCATATCCTAGCATGTGTCATAATAGTTCCTTTTTTATCCATGAGTAATTCTTTTTGTAGGGATGTCGGCTTTTCTGTAGCAAAGCAGCGTTTGAAAAGAGGCCAAGGTTAGTTTGGAGATTGGGAGGCAACCCAAAGTCTGTGTTGCATAAGGAGTCATGAGACTTTTAAGATAGAAAGTAGTGAGGACTTATTAGAATTTTAAAGTGAGTTGTATAAGGTGCAAAGTATCAGGAATGCCTGGAAGTGTGTACTTTGATGTGTGCTGTTTACAGCAGCACTGACTAAAATTCTCCTGGCTTTGCTTCCCTTCTTTCTGTCATGGCAGGTTCGTGCTGTAATGAAATACAGATTCAGAAGTTCTTATCTGTCAAGGTTTGGACTGTGTGCAGCTCCCAACCATATGAAAACACAGGCATCAAACAAACTCAGGTCCAAAAGTAGTATGAGAAGAATTCTTTAAACTATGGTGTGGTTTTTTTTTTCCTCTCTGGAACCTGTGTGTCCCACATAACATTATCCTGAAGATCTCCTACCGTTAAAGAAATGAATATTCTTTGCTTCTAATGTGAGCAGTAGAAAGTCTGCCTACACAAAGGAGACTGTACAGCCACAAAGCTGTTAATATTTTTATAGTCTTAATGTCAACAAGTTGTGGTTTTAGCAGCTACTTCTGGTGGCTTTAAATATTGGCGTTATAGATAGTCCTGCCTGTAGTAAATAAGCAGTGGAAAATATACTGAGAACAGTTGCTACTCTTGTAGATTTCCCATGACAAACTATAGATAACCTTTTGATTTAAGCGGATGTTTCTTTAACTAAATTAGAGTAGCCTTCCTGTAAGTTTCTGAGCATCGTGTTTATGTTTGCAACCGGTTACATATTGTCTTTTCAAAAGTTTGTGCAGATTTCAGAGTAGGTGAGGATTCCAGGCATCCCAAAGGAGCTGGATTTATGCTTAAAGCTTTATGCTAATGAAGTGGCGAAGGAAGAATAAAGAACTTGGATATTTTTGGGAATTCAAGCCAGCTGGAGTAGTGTGTGTTGCACATTAGTAGGAACACAGTGCACTTATCCTGTCAAATGTCTTTTTATGTGGTTATTCATGAACCTGAGTGAAACAAAGGTGTCTGTAACTCCCCGTGTTCTCTGCCTCATCCAGGGCTCTGGGTGTGGATGTGAATAATTGTTCTTTCCCTGCTTTTGTGGGTTGCCTCTTGGGGGAAAAAAAGTCTTATATCTGATGGGAATTTTACCTCTTTGCAGTAATTAACCCCCTTAAAGCAGAACTTACGGTAAGAATTGGAACTCCATGACATTGCTGTTAGAGTAGTGGCGGCTTTTCTCATCAAGAATTGCTCTTTCCTTCTCTCCACCATCTCTTTTCAGTTATAGAACTTTAAAAGAAGGAGGACTAATCAGGAGGGGCTGAGGGAGTTTGTGCTGGCGTGGTTCAGGTGTGTGGATGCTCCAGGTAGGATGGTATGGATAGAGAGCCCATATGGAATTATGTCAGTCTAGTGCAACGTGTGAGGGATTTATTGTTAACTGGTCATAATCTGGGACTCTGCTATTCAAGCTTTCCCTGTTGCAAATATTTTCTTTATTTTCTTCCTTTGTCCTTACTTGTTTTCTGTTCTTCTAAGTCCTTCACAAACTACTGGCCCCTAACAATAAATGTACTCCATGAAAAACCGATGTACCTTTCTCACTACGTTTTCCCCAGTACCCAGTAAAAGAGGAATATTTCCTTAGAGAAGCATATAACCCGATATGTGATGCAGATAAAGTCTTTTCTACTGGAATCTTTTCATGAGAAAGCAGGAGTACACTCAGTTGTAGTGCAGGTGTTTCTTGAAGTTGCAGGATGGCTTCTTAGGGTTTGTGTTAATCTTAGTCCTTCAGTGATTCAGGAGTCTAAAGTGATGATTCCTCAGATGTGCCTACTTCTGTTATTTTCCATAGCTCTTCCAGACCAACACTGATCATGGAAATCCCCTTTTAGTCTGGCTGTAGCTCTTTTCTTATGTCTCTGCCCCTGTATTGACATTACCTTCTTCCTCTACTTTCTCCCTTAATTTTCCAGCAGCTGCTCCTTTTTTTCTTTCTTTTCCCATCCAGTATTTTTCTTGAAGCAAGATCAGTAGTCTTCAGAAGAAATACTTCTGAACCATGGAAAACATTCCTGGATTGTCATGCCTTGAACTCCCCTTTTTAAATTGCCCTAAACCTAGCTCTGTGATTTAGGTAAACAGCTGTATTTTCTGTGACTTCCTCCAGAATCTGAAGTTATTTTTCCACTTCTTGTTGCTATGTTCTGTGACACGCGATGGTTGAACAGTCATACCTGTTCTGTGGCTCAGATCCAGGGGATTTTTAATTTCTGGTGTTGATAGTGACTGTTTCTTGCTTCCAGAAACCAGATGTCCTGACCACTGGTGCTGGGAACCCCATTGGGGATAAGCTGAATGTCCTGACAGTGGGGCCACGGGGACCTCTTCTTGTCCAAGATGTTGTTTTCACTGATGAGATGGCTCACTTTGACAGAGAGAGGATTCCTGAGAGAGTTGTGCATGCAAAAGGGGCAGGTATGGTTAAAATCACGTATTTTCTCTGTGTAGAATTAGACTTCAAGAGCTTTTGAGTTAACATGTAGATTGTGACACATAAATTACATTGTTATCTATAATTTAGTGTTGCCAGCTATGATAGATCTACATAAACAACAGTGGTAAGGCCTAATTAAAAGAACTCAGTGCCAAACCTTGAAAGACGGAAAAATTATTTACAAAAATGAGAGAAAATGTCGTTATAGCCCTTCAATTTTTGCTGTATTTGCTTTATTCTCTGCTTCCTCTGTCTGTTCCTCCCCATCTCTATTTAATGTTGTTTGCATGTTATTTAATACAGAATTTGGCCTTGTTTTCCAATGTATGTCTGCCAAAGCGAGCTGATGATCTAATATTTAAATTTAAAAAGCATAAACCTTTAAAAATTATTATTTATCTTAGTAAGGTAAAATTAGCACCTTGATTTTTGTTATGCCTTGCCCTAGAAGGACCATATGTGGATCTGTATTTAAAATGTGACTGTACATGGGAAAAGTTCCTCTGTGGGGGTGGGAAGGGTTCTGTTGCTTCACCCACCTTACAGGTGCACCAAAAATTCTGCAACACATAGCAGGATTAAAGAAATACCTGCCTTGCTCCCAGATAAAGACACAGATCTTGGCAGAAGAGCATCTTCTGTGCTGCTGCTGGGAGCTGCTAACAGTCAGTTAAGGAGGAGAAAATGAGCAAATAGTTTGTGTTAAATCAATTTCGTTTTGTGAAAGTAAATTGAGTGTTTAGGGCATTGTTTGAACTGGTGTATATCCATGAGCTAAAGTTGTATGTTAACAACAGCTGGGAGTGGAGGGAAGGAACCTAGATCTGATATTTTGAACTTGCTGTTCTCCAGGAGCCTTTGGCTATTTTGAAGTCACTCACGATATCACCCAGTACTGTAAGGCAAAAGTGTTTGAGCACATTGGGAAAAGGACTCCGCTCGCCATTCGCTTCTCCACTGTTGGTAAGGCTCAAAATTTCACTTTGTGTCAGTTACGTGTGTGCCCTGAGAGCAGTGTTTGCATTGTGGGGCACCTAAGAGTGTTTGAAATGCTTTCTTTCAGCGAATTCCTCTTCTCTGAATTTCATTTTAATGGAAACCTTAAGCAGCTTTTGCCCCTTTCTGTCAGAGCTCTGTGGAGATGCTTTTCTGTCTGAAGTGTGAGAGGGAGGGCAGCCCGAGCTGTTTTCTTTTTCTGACAGAAAGCTTGCTTTGTTCCTGGGTGGATCACAATCAACACTTGCATGTTAAATACCTATAATCTCTTATGCTGCAGGAATGTTTTGGGCATGAATGGTGTAACCTAAATACCGGGCAAAGATAAATAAACAGTCTTCCATAAATAAACTCTGATTTCTTAAAGATTGGAGTGCACAAACTAGCAAAATCTTAACTGCTATTAGTGGAAGCTAATTGGGATCAGTAGCTTGTCTGATAGAAAAGCTATAATTCGTGGTGTGTATGTATTTAAAAGAAAAGAAATCATAATGAGGATTCAGTTCTGGAAAAAAAGTAGTCCAGTAAAGCTTAGGGAGCTGCTGCTTTTGGCCTATTGGCTGTTTTCATTGTTAAATCCCTTAGGATTTAGGGGGTCCTGAGTGTTGTAGACGGTAAGGGACACGGAGCTGAGTTTGAAATAGGGACTGCTGCTGGGACAGGTTGCTGTATCCTTCCCTTTCCCTGCCCTGTTTGGACACGTTTCCTCCCTGCTGTTCTGGAAGACACAAGGTTTTTAACGAGAGAACGAGCGTCCTGCTGATTTCATCACGATTCACCATTAGCTGTTCTGAGCGCTTCTGGAACACTCATGCTCAGGTGTTGTGCTCGGTACTTGGGCTCTGGGTCTAAATTCCCACTGAAAATCCCATCCTGGGTGAAGCAGGAGGAATTAAAAGGATTACACCTCTTCCCTGGTGTTTTATTAGGCACGCTGGTTAGATTGCTACCTTCCAGATGAGAGCTTTCCCACTGGGATTTGGTGTGCAAAAACAAATGTGGGTTTAGGTGATTCAGCCTTATAATCTGATGATGTCTCTCTCAGTGATAATGCAAATTCCACTCTTTAATTGGTTCAAGTGGATATACTTGTTTTTTCCTTCTTTTAACTGTGGCCTGAATGTTTGGCTGGATTCACACTTTGAAAACTCACAGTGCCTCAAGTATTGTTGAAAATATTCCTAAAATTCATTGGTGTAGAAAAGTCTGCAGTAAACCCTGCCCTTTTAGGATTTTGTGGCCTATTTTCAGGTTATATTTTTATGCATTTCCTATCCTTACACTTCTGTATGTTCATGTTTCTCCAAGCTGGAGAATCTGGCTCAGCTGACACAGTTCGTGACCCCCGAGGCTTTGCCATGAAATTCTACACAGAAGATGGGAATTGGGATCTTGTGGGAAATAACACTCCCATCTTCTTTATTCGGGATGCAATACTGGTGAGTAAGCACCAAAGGTGAGGGTGCCAGAGAGTCCAAAGTTCATTCTCATCTTCTTCTGGCTTCCCTCAGAAGCAAAAGCTGCTGTTTTGACTTAAATTGTGTTCTTTGTTAGATGGTCTGAACATTTCTTACTTGGAAAGATGTTCTTAAACAAAAGTAAATTAAAGAACTAAAGCTTGATAACTTATGTGGCGTCATACCTTTCACTTAAACTTTTTACTTCAAAAGCTTCTTGCCAATTCTTTTTATTAAATCTGATTTTTTTTGGTCTTTTAGCATAAGTTTAACAGTACCTAACAGAGGGGCTTTCCCTGAGTGCAGGAGTTCTGCACAGATATTCTGTAGTATCTCTGTATTCATTTATGAGTCACGTAAATACAGATATGCAAATCTGGACAGTTTTATCTCTCACTTAATCAACCACAGAATGAAAGCATTCTTTATCTCTGTTTATCCTAATTGACATTGCCTTAATTTTACTGGTCTGTGGATGAATTTGTTTACAGGAAGGGTATGACAGTAGAAGATTTTTTTTTTCAGTGATCTTACAGCTTTGTCTTTAATTTCTTTTTTTTTCCCTCTTTCTTCCCCTCCACTTCTGGACAAATTAGTTTCCATCCTTCATCCATAGCCAAAAGAGGAACCCCCAGACTCATCTGAAGGATCCAGACATGGTGTGGGACTTCTGGAGTCTTCGCCCTGAGTCTTTGCATCAAGTAAGCTTCTCCTTTGACTTTGTTTTGTGTGATGAAAAAAATCATGTGACAGCAGGTTTTTAACTCCCTTTTTAACGTGTTTGATCTAGAAATCTACATAGTCTTATTTATATTTTATTTAAATATGATTTTAAATTATCCATGCTTACCTATGCTTACAGGTGAAATCAGTTTTATTTCATTAACACCTAAAGCAGAAATTCCTCAAGGAATTCCTAACAACATTAACATAGCTCCCAGTGATGCAGATTAATGCAATAAACAAACTTAGTCTGGAATGGAGACTTTCTCCTTGATCTGATGAGCCCATTAATGGTGTTTGATCCTTCTCTTCAGGTGTCTTTCCTGTTCAGTGACCGTGGCATTCCCGATGGCTATCGCCACATGAACGGATATGGATCTCACACTTTCAAACTGGTTAATGCTGATGGAAGAGCAGTTTACTGCAAATTCCATGCCAAGGTATTGATCTTTCTTCCTCCTATTGTGTATTGAAACTATACATCATACTGGATAAAAACCACGATGTTCTGTGACTTTTCAAGTTTAATTCAGGCTCAGAAGGTATTTGGAGTCCTTGTTTAATGTCAGTTTCGTACTTTTAACGAATAGAAGAGGCATCATTCTTTTTGCTAACACAGTAATCATTTACAGACTGTAAGAAACTCTTCTTTGAACATCTGTCTCTTGTTAATGGAGCACTGTCAGTGAACTGATTTTTATCTGGAAGGCAGCTGTTGAATGTACCATAAATCTAAACTCAAGTTATTGAAAGTTAGAACTTGGACAGTTTCATTCTTGGATTATAAATCTCATTAAAATTCGTTCTGATTAATGGTCTCTGTAGTATTTCCTGCATGCTGTAACTGGTGCCTTTGTTGCTTTTAGACTGACCAGGGCATCAAAAACCTTTCTGTGGAAGAAGCAGGAAGATTGGCTTCCACTGATCCCGATTATGCCATACGGGACCTTTACAACGCCATTGCCAAGGGGAACTACCCTACGTGGTCCTTCTACATTCAGGTTATGACCTTTGAAGAAGCAGAGAAGTTCCCATTTAACCCTTTTGATGTGACTAAGGTATGGCTGATACTGCTGGGAATATTCAGTTTCAGGTGGTTTTTAAGCGTATTCATTATTGTAGAGTCACGATAAGCCAGAAATTCCGGAGGCGGAATTGTAGTGGTGTGATATCTGGTGTTACACTTCCTCGGGGAAATAAGGATAAGGCTTGATTCCAGGCCTGCAGATCCTGTGGCACTTGGGAAGTGTGATCTCAGATCAGAGCCACACGCTGAGCCTTGCTGGTCTCATTTTGTCCCAATTCCCAGTAGCTGTTCCTAGGAATGCCTCGTTGGAAGATGCCGACATAAACTTGTGTTGCTCATTTTTACCTCTAACACTTCTTTCCCCCAGTGGCCAAAGACCTTTAAACTTCAAAGTGCAGCTCAGGTGGCAAAGAAAAGGCCAGTTAAGCCAGTTAAGCATTTTGGAGGAGCTGAAAACATTTGTGCCACCAGTTCCACCCACGCCCTGCTTCCCTAGGCAGCTTTTCAAGGGCCTGCGGGTATTTCATTCAGGTGCTCAAGTGCTGAGATTATGCTGGGATGATGAAATAAGTTGCATTAATACTCTGTATTAATTGCAAAAGGCTTCTTAAAATAAGACATTTCTCAATGTTTGTGAGCAAAAAAGAAACTGGGTGATGTATTTTCTCAACTGAGATTCAAATCAGGTGAATTCTACGTGGCAGTTAAGCTGTGAAACTCTGTAATAAATGTTGATTTTACTGGACGTGGGTTGTGCCTTATAGGTTTGGCCTCATGGTGACTACCCTCTCATCCCTGTGGGAAAGCTGGTCTTGAACAGGAATCCTGTCAACTACTTTGCAGAGGTGGAACAGATGGCTTATGACCCGAGCAACATGCCCCCTGGCATTGAGCCCAGCCCTGACAAAATGCTGCAGGTAAACAGGAGGTTTCACCTGGGGAGCATTGGTTACCTTGCTGCTTGTGAGAACTTTGAATTGCCGTGCCCCAGTCTTTTACAAGTGCTAATAAATGTTTGTGATCAATGTTTCAGGGACGCCTCTTCTCATATCCCGACACCCACAGACACCGCCTGGGCCCCAACTATCTCCAGATCCCTGTGAATTGTCCTTTCAGAGCCAGGGTGGCCAACTACCAGAGGGATGGGCCAATGACTGTTACTGACAACCAAGGTAGTCAGGAAAACAGCTTTCAGTATAATGATACTTACTCATCTTGTGTCTTCTGTGACTTTTTCTCCCAGCTCTAACTCCCCAAGCTTCAGAATTTCCAGACATGAGCCTTTAACAGAAAGAGGTTTTGCAGGAGAATGCCCACGGTCAAATAAATTCAGTAATGTCCCTACTTTATGTTCCTTTAAAGACTTCTAGAAACATGCTTGCTAAAGAGGACTTAATTAAAAAATTCTAAATTATTATTGATTTGAATTTAAACATGTCAGAGAAGTATTTTTACATGAATTAATTACTACGTCTTTGTTTCTACATGTAGGCAAAATCTAATCTAAAAATTGCAGAGATGGCCTAAATGTGAGAAATGTGTATTTGCATTTTTTCAAGACTGACTTCCATATGCTCAGTTCACTGTACTAAACTGCTGTGCTTTCTGATTCCTGAGAGATTGTGAAACAAAAAAGTGCAAATGCCAAGAGTAGAGCTTTAACTTCCCCTCTATTGAGCAGCTTCTGTTCTGTCAGGGTTTGCCCAGTAGTGGCTGTTTTCCACCTGAGAAGAAACCAGGATGTACTTAAGCTGTGGCTCATGCCAAAATATGTGTTCCTCCAGGCTATGAATTCAGACACTTGCTGAGGGAGGAGAGGGAAATATTTGAAAAACAGGAACTTAAGACCAGCTGCTCTTGTCCCAGAAGAGATAATAAATTTATTTTTACGCAGTTCTCTAAGTTCATTATGTTTAAAATACACCCGCTACACAGGGAAGCATTGTAGTTATGCAGATATGCAAATAACAGTGTGTTTTTATGCTGTCTTGGACTTCAACCATGACTTTGTCTTTTATAATTGAGCAATATTGTTGTGAGAGTGGCCAGATTTCCTTATTTTTGATGTCAGTTTTCCCTGGAAAAAAATTTCCATAGAAATTCTCTTTGTAGCAAGTGCTGTTAAGTACTGGCTTGAAGGTGCTGACAGAAAAATGCTGTCAACAGTTTTTAGTAAAACAAATTGTAACTGGAAACATCCTCTGCCTTCTGACTTATTTGAGAGTGTTGCTATCTGATTGATTTGGATTTTGAGGGGGTTTTTTGTTGTTGTTGTTGTTTGTTCTCAGGTGGTGCCCCAAATTATTACCCCAACAGCTTCACTGGTCCCGAGGATCAGCCCCGGCTCAGGGAGAGCCCCATGTTTGCCTCGGGAGATGTGCAGCGCTTCAACAGTGCCAATGAGGACAACGTGACCCAGGTGGGGGTGTGGAAAGGCTTTGTGCTGCTTGGCACACTCGAGGAGTGTGTAGGGTGTGTATTAGTGTGAGTTCTCACAGAATTTGAAATGCCGATTTTGGGCATCATTCTGTAGAGGCTCTGACTTGTTCTCTTGCCAGTAGTGTCTGGAGTAGTTGTTGGCAGGTTTGCCAAAGAAAAACCCTCACAGATTGGCTGCCTTTTGAACATTTTGAGTATTTTAAGTGTTGCTTGGCTAGAAAGTGAAAGCTATTCTTACTCACGTTTGGAAATTTCTAAACGAACCTTTTTTTCCAATGCCCAGGTGCGAGAATTCTACCTCAAAGTGCTGAATGAGGAAGAGCGCCAGAGGCTGTGTAAAAACATTGCAGATCATCTGAAGGATGCCCAGCTCTTCATTCAGAAACGAGCTGTAAGTGCCTTCTTTGGGGTTTACTCCAGGTTTTCTACCAGTCTAGTAACTTTGCCATAATGGCTTCTGGAAAGGAAGATCAGGAATTCTCTGAGAAGGCTGGATTTTTTCATATTAAAAATTAAATAGTGCCTATTTACACCATATAACATCAATATATAACATGTTAAAGTAACTTTTTCCTGGGGGGAAGAATGGGGTAGATGTTGAACGTGTGTTTAGCTTGGTGTTTCAAAAATCAGATGAGTGCCAGAGTAAGGTTTTGCTCTAAACAAGGAGGGCCAAGGAGGGATTGGATCCTTATGCTTCCCAGGGCAACTTTGTCTAAACTGGGAATGAGCTCTGTGTGGGCTAACAGAAGAGTTTGAAGGTGTTCATAGCTTGTTTATGACTGATTAGAATTAACCTTTTCTTCCTTATGATACATACTGCTTGTAGCCCAGGAAATGTGGTATAGAATTCCTTTTGAAATGGAGGAAAAAATTCTTGTTGCCTTTTCTGTTTTGTCTTCATATTCAGGTGAAAAACTTCACTGATGTTCATCCTAAATATGGAGCCTGTATCCAAGCTTTGCTGGACAAATACAATGCTGAGAGTGGGAAGAAGGTATGGTAATGGTTTTTGTGGCTGAATTTTGACTGGCTGTGAATTATTTTGGCTTTTCATGTAAATCCACTGAAGTGAAAAATTGGTCTTGATTCCTGTTTGAATTAAAGACCAGAAGTCAGTTGTTGTAAAATGGCAGAATAAGGAGATATCCCTTCAAGAACAATTTTAAATGTTGATTAATCGGTGATGTAGAATGACTTTGTTCCAGCTGGGGTTTTTAGGGTTTCTGGAAGATAATTGTACATGATACAAAATGTGGTCAGGTTGATTACCCACCCTTTGTAATGGGAATGAAATATCTCCACAAAAAAAAAACCAAAACAAAACCCTTTCCTGGACTCAGTGCTTGCTCCAAAGAACAACTCTGTTGATTCAAGTTCTCCTTTTTTGCTGAAGTTCTCTACTTTTACTGGAACTCTTCCTGAGTATTATTTCTGTTGCTTTATTTTCATGATGTAATTAGGACCTACACCCAGTCCACAACTCGCATGTCTGTGAAGGAAAGGTCCAACCTGTAAAGCTGCAGAGAATTTTGCGTCCTCCCACCTGCACAAGAACCTGTCCAACACTTTAATGAATGTAGCAGACTTGGGCCCAAGCACGGGAGTGTTCTACAGGTGTGATTTACTGAGCTCTCAAGTGCTGTCTGTACTGGACACCAGGTAACACAGGCTCCAATCCTAGTGCCTTTCAACACTAGTGCTTTACTGCTTGATAACAACTTAAGGGGTTTTTAAACAACTCATTATTAGAAATTGTCTTCATTTCTAGGAGCAAACAGAAATTTAATCAAAATTCTGCTTTGTTTTTTTTGTTGTACAACTTTCCGGGCTAAATCACACAGTAGAGTTTCTATACGGACACTGTGATTGCCTTCTTGGAGAAACTTGTTAATGTTAAAAAGTTGATGCTGTTCAGTGTTTCTAATAAAATAATTATCTGTATGTATTTGTAAACACATCCCTTGAATTTCATTTTTGGCCTTCCAGAAGTAAAATGATTCCCAGTCATTTGAGTAAAAATGTTGGTATGTCTTATTCCTTGTGATAGAGATAAAGCTAACGACAAAGTTTAATCTAAATATAGTTCAATTTCATTCCCCATATATATATTAAGATAATCTTTGCTTACTGATGCTGCGTTGGGATATAACTGACATAAGGGAGGTAGCAATGGATATTTTCTTACTCCATGCACTGTACAACTGAATTGGTTAAACCTTACACCCCCTTCAGGGTTAGGGGAATAAATCTTTCCTTCTAACCTGTAAGAATTTAAATAGAAAAAATATTAACATGCCAAGTGTTTGAGAAGTGACCTTTCAAGTGTGTGAATGTTGAAATTCAAGCTCAAGAACTTTCAGAACTATTCCCAGTGGTTGCTGAAATTGTTATTTTACTGCAATAATCTGCTGTTGCTGTTTCTTGGTGAAGCCAGAGCTAGTTTTCAGGATAATCCTTCAATTAAAGCAGCATGTTTGTGTGAATGTAGCTGTCTGGAAAATCTGTGTAAAACCTGACATGAGGCATGTTGTAGTGCTACCCAGCATCCGCAGTTCAGTTACCAGTGCAAAAAAAATTTGCAGCTTAGTTACGAGATAATTATTATCCAAGCTAAATGCAAAGCATTTCAGAGCCCAGCTACTGCTCTTAACTCAGGCAAATGTAAAAAAATTTCAAATCATAGCAGTTTGGGTGTGATTTGTCAATACATTTCTGGGTCTGTCTTGAGTTGTATTTTGACTGGGATTACTTCCTGCTTTAAGTGTGAATTCCCAGGAATGATAGGAGGTATAGAAGAGTAGATACTAAATGCTGTTCCATTAAATTTTGGGGAATGCTGCTTGCTCTGCAGTTCATTTATCTACTAACCTGTTGTCAAAAACTAGCTGGGGTAGAAGTGCAGTAAAATAATATGAACTGATAACCTACTGTATTCTGGGATTCCACTGTCTTTTTACCTGAGCAGGCATGTGGGGTAACATGATGGGGTGGGAATGTTTCGTGCTGGAACAGAGAATTCTAACGAGTTTTGGAAAAGAGTAAACAAGGCCTGATGTTCCAGTTTTGGTTGTGTCTGCGAAGTGATTTATATTGTTGTCTTCTTTTATTTCTGAAATAAATGGAATTACAAATCTCTTGGCAACATGCTTTCTGTGCAAATGTCTTCAAATAGTTTGTTTTAATCTAGGAAGTTTGTACAGCCCTTCATCTGTTTTTCTGGAGATGGTGCAGAAGCTACAGGTTGGATGTAATTTTTGCAGCTGCCTTTGTTTCAAAAATTCACATTTCAACCCCACAGTTGTGTTTAAATGACTTAAATTACCTGTTTTCTCTGCTAAACTGGCCATGACAAGTGATGTGCAGAAAACTTTGCTTTTCCCAGAGCTGTGGAGAGCGTTAGGCAACACTGGAAGAACAGCAATGTTATTTCTTCAAATAAATAAGACAATAAATCCATTTATAGCTCCTTATCGTGAGAATAAGGAGACTGTTGACATGGCACAACCTCAGTTTTCTTTTGATTTTGTGTTCTGTTCAACTAAAATCAAAATTCCTTTGACAGGTTGTTGCAATATTATTTGACTGATCTGTGAGGGAGAATTGCTCAACATTTTCATACTACTCTTTTATTTTAGATGTACATCTCTAGCAGTGGAATGGGGGATGAATTTGAAACTCATGTTCTGGAAATTACACCTTCTGCAGGAGTACTTCTTCTCATGGCCCTTCATTCCTAGGTTATTTTCCCTTTCCCAAAATATTTGAACTTGCCTATCCAAAAAAACATGAGCAGATTCCAGCATCACATTAGTTGAAGTGAGCTGTGCCAGGAGATGAGGAAGTTCATGGGATTGCTAAATGTTATGTGGGGAGAAAAAGGGTGAGGTGGGTTTGGGTCAGACTTCCAGTGCTTCAGAGATGTTGGAGAAAGCCCCGAGTTCCTTCCCTGAATGCAGTAAGTATCAATAAATGTAGCATCCAGTAAAATAATTGCATTTTACCAAATATTCTATACCTGTTGTTCATCTTGGAGAAAAGGGCTGCTTGTTCTCTGTTTGGAGATCTGATCCATGAATTCTTGCAGGCAGGTGAGTCACCATTTTCTCACAAAATGTTTTATGAGGGTGATGAGGCCCTGGCTCAGGTTTCCAGGGGAGGTGGTGGGTGCCACATCCCTGGAATTTTTGGAGGCCAGGTTGGGCAGGGTTCTGAGTAACCTGGAATGGTGGAAGATGTCCCTGTTCACTGCAGGGGGTTGGACTGGATGAGCCTTCCATGACACTCTGTGCACTCAGTTTGCTGTGGGGTTTGGGGCTCCAGCCCAGCACTGCAGAAGTGAATCGATCCCTGTGTTGGGTGTTCTTATCTCTTGCTGATAGCAAATTACACAAAGATCTGCAGTGCTTGACCTTGGCCTCCAGGTGACATTGCAGAGCTCGGTCTGAACCAATGTTTGGGATCAAAGTTGTGTGGTCATGACCCAGGTCAGGGCATGCAGAGGTGGACTTGAGCATAACCTCGGCTCTGGCATCAAGGATTAAACCTCAACAGTTGCCTAAGGCCATTTTGGACAGAACTGGGAAAAGAACTAAGGCTCTATTTTGATTATTGTAAATGAATTTAAGGCAGTTTTTCCAGGTTTGTGGCATACAGGATGATTCCAGTTGGAATGGATCAGTAAGATAAAGATTCCCAAAAAAAGCCCTGTGTTTGCAAAGGTTGTAAAGTGGTGCATTGTTGCACAGTCTGGGAAAGGGAATCAGGGCTGAACAACAAGGCAGTGGTGTAGAAATAACAAGTGCAGTATTTGATAGTTGACTGTTAATGATGACACTTTTACAGCCTGGATTGCTGAGCAGAGCCTGTGTGGTTTAATTGTCCGATGAAAGCTTGGACTTTGTCACGCTGGAATTCCACCTGAAGTCGAACTCCAACCCTAGAGCAGCTGGAAATCTCCCTGCACTGCAGGCCCTCAGGAGCTGGACTGAAATGTGTTTTCAGATCACACACTGGAGCTTGATAAGCTGATAGTTGTACTTTTTTAATGACAAAAAACCTAAATATTTTTACATCCTGCTACCCAGAGCAAAGAAAGTGGATAGAGGAGGTCAAGGAAGACAATGTCTTCATAATTTCTTACAAACCTCAGAACCGTTCACCTTGATCTTAATCCATTTCATTCAAATCACTGCAAAGTGCTAAAATGCTTTTTGCATAGTTGTAGTCAAAGTTGGATCCAGTGATTCTATGATTGAAATACTGTAAATCTCTAATGGACCGAGTCAGAAGGAAAACTTCATTTCCTGTTTCACAGCATGTGATGAACCACAGAAATCCTTTATATAGATCTGCTGTGTCTGTTAATTTCAGTGTTTATTCTTTGCTCATTTCTGTCAGGTTCCCCATTTTTAAACTTTGACCAGGATTGGGAACTTTGTTGGGTTTTTGTTGTTGTTTGGTTGGAGTTTTTTTTTCCAGTGCAACAAACCCTTGTCCCTGTGATTATTGTTTCAGGATTGACACAAGTGGATATACTTTTCTACAGATAAATAGCTGGGAACCCAAACTGTTGTAGGATTCTCTTTTCCACCCTTGGGAACCTTTGACCTTGTGCTTATATGTTGTAAGATTGCGTGAGGAAGGAGGATGATGGCAGGTACTGGCTACAGGCTAAGTTGCAGTTGCAACACTCCCCAGACAGAATGAAAATACAGAATTCCTACATAACCATAGCTCCTGTGTTGTCTGCAAGGTCTCAACAACACTCTTGACTTCATGGAGGGAAGCTGGAAAACCAGGAATGAAGAAATCTCATTTTCCCTGCTTTACTTGTTGTGTGCTTTAGCCACTCAGTACTTCTAAGAGATTTTGTTGGAACAATACTTCACTTTGAATTCAAACTTTCAATATTATTTCCAGTGCGAACTGTCTTCCCTGAACCTCTGATTCCAAGATACTACTGTAGGAAAAGAAGGGAATTTTGCCCTTCAGAGCTGCAGGAATCCAGGCTGTATTTTAGAGTAAGTCTGTTAATAATTTGTATTGTTTTCATCATTGTTCACAGTTAAGGAAGGTACTCTACTGCTGATGCTAATTTTCCTTTCTGTTTGCATGTACCATAACTTTTTTGCAGGAGTATTTTTTTGGGTTTTTTGTTTGTTTGCTTGTGGTTTTCTGTTGGGTTATATGACTAATTTGTACATGTTTCCTTCTTTGGCTCTGTCAGTGATACCTTCTTTGTAAAATCTCATCCAGTTATTCAGTATTTTCCTGAGGGAGTGCGGGCAGCCTTTCATCTGAGGCTGATAAGATTGGTCAGAGATACGCAGGGAAAACCTGGCAACTGCTCTTGTTTGCTCTGGCGTTGATCCATGTATTGCTTAGGCTTTATTCCATATTTATCCACAATCTCAGTCTTGCTCAACCGTCTTGCACACCTTTCCTCGTTGGAGCACTGTTGGGTCCTCAAACACTGGAAACATTCACAGCTCTCTTTTTTTAACTGCATTTTTGACTTGCAAGGATCCTGAACTAGGAGCCCAATGATGTCAAAGGTCCAAAAATCAAATTATGATCTTCAAAATCAGGCCTTTCATCTACCCAACAGATAATTTTCAAAGACTGCTTAAGGTAATTTGAAAAGGCTCTTTAAAGTAGTGGAAATGTGTTTGTGTGTAACTGATACTGTTGTGAGTCCTGCTTTATTTCTTCATGCTCCCACAGAATTTTTGGGAATTGCTTCTTTTACTCCCATGGGTCAGGAATTGTACTTTGTGCTGTTAACCTCTAAACACGATTGCATTTTTTCCAAGGCAGGAAAAATGGTTTAATAGCAAATCTTTGCCTTGTTCTGGCTGATTGTGCGGGGTTAAAGGTTTTTAAGTAATTCAGCCAATCATTGCACAAGTAGTACAAAGTCCATTTGTTATATCATCAGAGGCTTTTTTATATCATTCTACCTTTCAAGATTTTTATTTATTAACCTTGAATTATTGTAAAAAGTCGTGGTAACTGCTGATACTCAAATGAATTTTGTTGTTTCCATAGTCTCCTTTCCAAAAGCAGTTTTTTTATTTCAGGGTCTGAGTAGGTACTCACTGTGGTACTCACTTGAGACAAGAACAGGCTTTCTCACTAATTAATGGAAAGGTATTGTCTTCTCTCAAGGGTGATTCAAGGACCAGCGTCTTTCTCTGACTCACCTTCTGCCTGGCAAGGCCAAAATCTGATCTAGTCTCGGTTTAGCTGCAACAGCAACTTTTGGATTTGACCCAATGTCTAATTTATTTTACTTTTAGTTTATCTTTCTGTAGTAGAATCTTAGTCCTGTATAGGTGGGGAATGTACATGGAGTGTTCACATCTCACCCCAACACAAAGTACAAAAAAAACCCCAAAAACCAGATAAATTCTGAAGAGAGCAGTGGGCTTGAGCTGGTTTTAACCCGTGTATTTCTTGGCCTTGTGACAATGAGGATGCTCTAGAGAACAGTAATGAAAACACATTTATGTTTTTATTCACTGCATGTTGCACTTGCTACAGTCTAAGTGTGGTTTGTAGTTTATCCTGTTTTATTGTGGTTTAAGCACACTGCTGGACACACCACATTAATCCAAAATCCTTTGCAGTTTCAAATTCAAGTAAGGAAACACCTTATCAAGCATTAAACCCTCCACATGAGGAGAATGAAAAAAACCCATGGTCAGAGGACTGACATGAAGTTAAGTGTGTGCAGCTGCACCAGTCCATGATCTGACTTGAGCCCATGCCCAGGCTCAGAAATGCTCAGACACAGCAAAGAGCTCCTCCCTCTTCTCACAATTCAGCTTCTGCTTGCCCTGCCCACTCTTAACATATCTGAACCAAAACCCCAGGAAAAACCAGAAGAAAAATTCAGACAGCTTTGTCTCTATTGGAATTGTATCCCTCAGTCCTTACTCACTTTCTTCTGCCAGAGAGTCCCTTGTGGTCCCTGTCCCTCAGCTTGCTGGGAATGCAGTCACGGCAGACTGTGCATGGTAGCACCAAGCCTTGTCCTTTATTTGTGCAGGTAGGCATCGAGCCAGAGCTCTCCCGAGTTCTTCAGGGAGCTGAGAGACAGAGAGAGAAAGGACACATTGCAGGGCTGCTCAGGGGAGTGTTTCAGGGACAAAGGAATGAGGTTTTCTCTGTGCTTATTTCCCAGAATCCCAGAATAAGCTGAGTTGGGAGAGACCCACAAGGATCGAGTCCAGCTCAGCGCTGCACAGCACCATCCCCAAGAGTCCCCATGTGCCCAAGAGGGTAAAAGGAGAGCAAGACAACTCTTGCTCTTAGGATTCCAGTCTATCCTGCAACCTGCTGCAGCTTGGGGGTTATTTTTACTCACTGCACGATGTCTGCAAAGGCCGTGAGCAGCGGCTTGCACTGGTACTCGAGGCCATGCTTGGCACACAGGGACTTCACCAGAGGGGCCACCTTCCAGTAGTTGTGCCGTGGCATGGAGGGGAATAGGCTGTGAACAGGAGACAGGCAAGCTCCATAAGAAATCCTCATCATTACTACTTCCCAGGAGTCACCCAGCTCACAATGAGCAGGGTCTGGAGCTGCTCCCGGCTCTTCTTTCCCCGTGCTGTGCTTTTAGCACAAGAAACTTGTAGGAATTCCCAGCTTTCCCCCTCTGTTCTTTTCCACAGTTTGTCTCCAAATTAAATGATGCTTATGAAAGAAACTACTTTCTCCTCCCGCCCTTTTCCCAGAAGTAACCATCTCCATAGCACACAGATGATCCCATCCTTTATCCTTGCATATCTCACTCTATAGAGTAACAGCATAAACAATGAGCAGAGATGGCTTTGAACTCCTGTGTCAGACTAAAACCAGGTGCCTTAACCAGGACATTTCCACTGATCCTTACAAGCTACTACTCGGGACAGACCCTGTTGCTGTTCTTGCATGGGTCCTGCCCATGTTCCATTTTCTTGTCATCCTGTGGATCCAGTGAAAGTTTTGAATTACGTTATTCTCTTTTAGGGTTTCAGTTTTTAAAGACAAACTGATTGCTGCCCCACAACTATTTGTAGAATTCAGAGCAAAGCAGAATAGAGAAGGGGGGAAAAAAAGAGAAGGAAAAATACTTTTAAAATAGGAGAGGGGGAAGAGAATTCTCTCTTGGGGTGAGTACTCACTGATGCTCAATCTGGAAGTTGAGGTGCCCAGTGAACCAGTCATTGAACAGCGACTGCTTCACATTGCAGGTTGCCAGGAGCTAGAGGACGGCAGAGGAAATCAAAGTCAGAGACAGGTCAGAGCATGTTTAGGAACCAGAACTGGACCTGGATTTCATTTTGGATTGCCCATGAGTGTGTCATTGCTGTCCTCCTTTACCTTTTCCATGACTGAATCCATCACCCTGTTAACCTGCACTTCCCAGCCACCAATAGCTGCCACCCTTAACGCAATAGGAGACTTGCTTATGGTTAAAGTCTGTACCTGTATGGCCACAATTCTTAAGACAGGGAAAAATATTTTACCTGACTAGACATCCAGTCCAAGTTCTTGTCGTAGTCGATATCCATAGGGATATGGTTCATCTGTGAGACCCAGACAAACCAGCTGCTCTCCAGCATCCTGTGCAGTGAGATGGGAAAATTCAGTACTGGGTGAGCAGGTCAGGGAGGAGACTTTGAAATAACAGCAGAGCCGGACTGCAAGACATGGCTGGACACTAGCCTTGCTAAGCCAGCACCTGGAAGGGCTTCCAAACCTTGGAAGTTTCACACTTCCTTACGAAACTCATGATTATTTCATGGGTTTTGTTATAACACTGACAGAGCCTGGTGTTCCACTTGTTTTATCTGTAGCCAAGGCCCAAACGGGTAAGAATCAGTGAAATGATCCAAGGGGAGAGTGTGCTGTCCATTCAAGCCAGTGCTGCTGGATAATGCCTGGGCCTTTGCAAGCCCAGGCTAAGCTGTTTAGGTTAAATGTTCTGTTTAAGCAGCAGCAGACCCAACACCCAAAGCACTGAATGTTATATAAGGCAAATATTTCTCAATTTGGTCAGCACACAGTGGAATCACTTTGCTGCCACAGCCAGTGGGGCAACATAAAACTTGTACTGGCAATTGAACAAAAGAATTTACGAATTAAAAAGTAGGCAAAAAATGAGGTGGCAAAGGAGAATGTGGAAAGATAAACGTAGGCAGAGAAAGGCAGGCAGGTACAGATGGAAAAATTCAGAGAGGAAATGCTGAAGAACCTTCTAAAGAGACATCACCTGAATATAAAATAATACGCCAGGAGACTCTTTGTTTCTAATAATGATCCATAAGTATAAAAGAATCTGATGTAGAAGGTCAGCATCCAAGCCAGGTCCTAACAAAACCAGAGACAACAAGAAAAGCAGATTATTACAAATCACATTTGCTTAAGTCTTTTTTTAAGCTTCATATTATAGGTACAAGAGAACAATTTACATCCAGCTTTTACCGGTTTTTTTTTCCTGAATGGAATAATCTGGAGCAATCCAACACAAGCTAATGATACTTTCTCCCAGCTTGCTGTAAGAGGTGAATCTGAGCATTTTTGCCCAGCGAGGAGCTGGCTCCATGCTCAGAAGGAAGGTTGAAGGTCCCCGTCTGACCCCTGTTGGTCACAGGAGCAGCAGCACTTACCGCCCAGTACTTCTTTGTGTAGGCAATGTAGAACGTGTGGCAGTGGAAGTAGGTGGGGAACAGGAGCGGAGGAAGAGCTGGAAAGAAAATTTCATTATCACTGGTGGCATCATGGACTGAGTGACAGCATCAGCCTGGAACGGGTGGGTCCTGAACTGCTGCTCAGTGTGGAGAACATCCCAGGTTAGGATGTTGTTTTAGTGCCTTGAAACATTTCTCGGTCTGTCAATCTGGTAGTTACAAACCCCAGATTCCATTTTAGGCTCTTAACTGAGAAACAGCCACAAATGAACGTTTTAAGAAGTGGCTTCCACAGCCCAAAGCTTATCTGGCTCCTTACTCCTTTGTTCAGAGCAGGGGGAAAACAGGAATGCATATGAAACCCTTTCCTGTCAGGGATTTGGGGTTGAAAAACCCAAACTCAGCCTTCCAAAAGGCTATCTCACTTGCACTTAAAAAAACCCCAAGAAACCAAACCAAACCAAACTAAAAAACCCCCAAACCCACAGACTTTGATACTACTGAAAGATGTGGTATGACATCATAACCCAGAGCCTCTGTGGAGGATGTGGGAGATCTGGGATAGGATGGCTCAGGTCTCCAACTCTTCCAAAAATTTGGTTATTTTTATGGCTTTTTATTGTGTTCTTTGACTCAGGCACCTTTGTCCTTCTCAAACTCTACGGGTCAAAAGTACAATCTCCAAGCCCCTTTAGTACCTCTAAGGGAATTGCAGGAGAATGGAGATACTCACTGATGAAGAAGTATTTGTGTTGGTGGTTGTAGGGCATGTATTTTTTCTTTTTGATCCCAAGCTGTGGGGAAAAAAGCAGCCAAAAAATAAAAAAGAGTGGAGACCAAGCAATTTGCACAGGTAACTTGCTCTTTTCCGTTTATTTTCCAGAGGAACTCTTCTTGCACACTTCCCATAACCCTCATTCCTTGTGTCATCATTCATTTTGTGAAGAATTAGATATATCAAGGCTAAGTTATACTAGTGGTCAGAAATATGCATTTTTTCCTCATTTCCCCTCATTTCTTCTCTGCTTCTCTAAACTTAAGTGGCAGTTTCACAACAGCAGGGAGAAAAATATTTCACTGCTGTAGCTGCTGTGTTGGAGTCTCAAGAACTGATGGGATCTACAGCAAAAGGGGTTCAGCACTCTCAGATTGTCACTTCTGGAAGTGTCCAAGCAGGACAAACTGGGAATATCCTACATGGTTCAAAGACTTCTGCCCAACTGGAGCTCCAGGAACAGCCCTGGGTTATGCAGTCCTGCTGTTCCTGTCACAGCAAAGCTTCTGCCTTCTCCTAGAAGACATGGGCACACCAAAGCCACCCCTCTCTCTGAGCCTCAGCCATTAATATTAAAACAATAAGCCCAGGCTGACTGCAGCCGTGCCTTACATTGGCGTTTGCAAGTTATCTAATGATCATTAATTACTGAGTTGTTGTTCTAGGTCATTAGGTTTCTCCAACCCTTAATGTTCTGGTGGATTTTCCACCCTATACACCATGCATTTACATCATGTCTAATTTACATCAGCCTGTCAGCTGCTCAAGACATTTTTAAAGGGCCTTAATGTGAACCGTGGAGAAAGACCCAGAAGAAATAAATCTCTTTACAGAAACTGCCACCACACCTCAGTTTTAGACTTCCCACACCCACACACTGACCTCCACTGAGAATTTCTTCCCCAGAGTGAAGAGGAAAGGGTGCATATCAATGTCAGGGTCCTTGTGCAGGCAGTTGGGTTTGGCGTGGTGCTGCGAGTGCAGGAGAGTCCACCACTTGGCCGAGGCCCCCTGTTCAAGGGAAGAAGAAAGTGTGAAAAGAACTTTCAGAGCCAGAATCCCTTCAGTTCCCAACCCTAATCCTTCCCCCAGTGCTGAATATGCTCCACAGAGTCTTCAGAACGTGTTTTTTAACAGGAAAACCCTCAGAAGTTTTCCAGGGACTCACAATCAAATGGCACATCACAAACTTGTGTAGCAAATGGTTCCACTTGGTCTTCCTGAATACTGAGAGGTGTCCTAAATCATGTTGTAACCAGGAAGCCTGGACCTGGAAGAGGGAAAAGAAAACTTTGGGAGGGGAGAAAGAGAGGAATTGAGACCAGGATGCTGCCACACTCATCCTTTGCTTTGAACTACCAAGATTTATTTCTCACACACAGCTCCAAAGTCACCATCAGAATGAGACTCTGAAATTCTGCTACTCTCAAGGCTTCACCCAGAATATATCTTGCTGGAAAAATCCCAAACCAATCTCCCAATTTAGTGGGAGATCCCAATGAGAAGAATTTCTCCTTTGCATCCAGATAGTGGCTGTCTTCTCGTGACAAAGTAAAACCGTGCCAGGTGAGGAAACAAAGGACAAGAAATTGCTTGGAGGGGGGGTTGATGCAAGTCCAGGCTGTGGAATTCATTGCTCACCTGGGAGATGGTCAGCATCAGCAGGGAGAAAACAAAGGGCAGTAAGGATGTCCCAAAGCAGAAGAGGATGAGCCAGGCAGCTGTATCCAAGAGCAGGATGTGAGCCAGGAGCAGGAAGAAGAAGAGTTGGTTTGGCTCCAGGAGTCCCATCCTCTCAACAGTAGCGCGCAATTCCCGGAAGTCTTTCACCAGCTCTTCCTGGGAGAAGCACCAGGGTTACCATTCCCTGGGTTTAGAGGGCACCACTGCAGCCTCATAACCCAACACCCACCTTAATGGGAGGGAGAAGGAGCCAAGGATCTGGCAAAAAGGGCAAGAGTTGGGTTTAATAAACATTATCATTGCTCCACTACAGCTTTTTGTTGAGAAGCCAGGAGCGGCCATCACAATGTCTGCATCCCAGTCCCTAAAGCAAATCCTTGGTGCTTCTTCCATCAAATCCTTGGCAAACAGCAGAGGGCTCAGCTGGAAGTGGCGTCTAGTGGAAGTGGTGCTTTGTGTGCATGAACTTCCCATGCCACCTTGTGGTAGCTCTTTGCATTAAATTATTCCTTATATTTCTCTTCACTTTTCCCTTCCCAGGATTAACAGGGGAGGGTTAAAATGCAGCTGCAGCTGAAGGAGAATATTTATTCTCCAAGACTTCTCCTTTTCCTTTTGGCTAGCTCTTCCTCAAAGCAAGGGAGAGAAGAGGTGACAACTCTGCTCTTTAGGTAGAGCTGCTGTGATAAGAAAAATTCATCATCAGGAATCCCATTTTCAGCCACATAATGTGGATTTAGACTCATATTCCCACATTGTTTCTAAGTAGGAGCACAAAAAAATGTGAGGAACTTGGATCCCCTTGCTCCAGGAGTTACTGATAGAGAAGAACAAGGTGTAATCTCAGAATATTTCCCTTTGATCTGGTTTGTGAGGGCAGACTTACATTTTTAGTGGGCTCAATGCTGGGTTGGTCTGGTGCCAGCTCCCCGATCTGCAGTGGCTTCAAGTACTTGCTCACCAGCACCTTGTCAGTGTGGAATGCCACAAAGGCATCCTGCAAAAGCACAAGAGTAAAGGAGAACATGAGAAATCCAAGTTTTGTTTGACCAAAAAAAAAAAAAGAAAAAATAAAAAAATTGCCCTTTAAATCACTCCACCCCTGGAAGTATCCAAGGCCAGGTTGAAGCAACCTGGTCAAGTGGAAGGTGTCCCTGCTTTTTTATCATTTGAGAGGAATCACCACAACAAAAAGCAGCACCAAAAGGACTCCCCAGTTTTGTGCAGTATCACCCTTATTAAAATGGTGGCATTAATTTTACCCTTCTTTTTCATTCCTCAGGTTTCTTTACTTACTAAGAGCCTTCTGTGTTTTTCGTCCTCTTCTGAGTTGCCACCATTCATGGCTCTATGCTTTTGGTTAAAATCTTTCAGTCAAATTAAGATAATTTCTTAATTTTTCATAATATACATCCAAGACATTAAGCAATGGACCTAATGCAAGATGGACAGGCACAAAAGTGGCTCAAGTCATGCAGGGCTTAATGATTTAGACATGGAACCAACCTACAAGGACCGGCTCAGATCCCAGAAACAAAGTGTCTGGTTCATCCATTGTCTGGGATTTTCCAGCATGCTAAAATGAAAGAAATCTGGCAGTAGTAACTTGAGACATGAGTGATGGAAATTACAGAATACAAAATTCAACTACTACACAATTTGAAATTTAAACTTGATGGACTGAAAATCATTTTGATTCCCATGAGCCTCAAATATCCCTTATGTGTGGAAGGAATTGCTGCAGCTCACAGTAACTGCACAAGCAAGACCAGGAGATAAGAGGAATCCTGAAGGCTTAAGAATCACAGAATGATTTGGGTTGGAAGGGACCTTCAAAGCTCATCTAGTCCAACCTCCCTGCAATGAGCAGGGACATCTTCAGCTGCGTGAGGTTGCTCCACCCAACCTGGCCTTGAGTGTGTCCAGGGATGGGGCATCTCTGGGTGACCTGTGCCAGTGTTTCACCACCCTCATCACCAAAACTTTCTTCCTTATATCCAATCTATATGGATCCTCTTTTAGTTTAAAGCTATTCCCCTTTGTCCTGTCCCTCCAAGCCCTTGTTCAAAGTCCCTCTCCGGTTCTCTTGGAGCCCTCTAGGTTCTGGAAGGGGCTCTAAGTTCTTCCTGGAGCCTTCTCTTCTCCAGACTGAACACTCCCAGCCAGCAGAGGTGCTCCAGCCCTCTAAGCATCTCCGTGTGCTCCTCTGGACTCACCCCAGCTGTTGCTCTGATTCAGCTGGAGCAACAGTTCCAATCCCGTTCCCGTAGGCTGCATCTCCTCATTTGCCCTTTCCCACGGCACGGGGATGGCGAGGCTCGCTCGGAGCGGTGACACTTCCCTCCCCCGGCCCTGTCCCGTACCCCGATTCCCACTGAGGTCGCTCCCAAGCCCTCTCCGCACGACGTCTCCCGGGTACCCTCCTCCGGAGCATCCCGGCTCCCGCATCCCCGCTCCGCTCACCGTGGCGTCCTGCCCGGCGTGGCTGTCGAGGAGCCGGGCCCCTCCCGGGTGTCTCCGGTAGAAGTGGCTGATGTCGTACACCTTCCTGTCGATCACCAGCCAGCGCTCCTGCGGCGCCGGCCCCCGCCCGTTCCGCTGCGCGATCTCCTCCCAGGTGAAGCGCCGCAGCCCCTCCGCGGGATCCCCGTCCTTTTCCCCATCCTTGTTCCCATCCCAGTCTCCATCCCCGTCCCCATCCCGCACCTCCCCGCCACCCCCCGGCGGTGCCATCCTGCCTCCTGCCCTCCTCCCTCCCGTTGCTCCAGCCCCGCATCCCGCTCCGCCGTGGCATTTAAGGGAGGGACCGCCCCGGCCCCGGTCCCCGCCTCCTCCACCCGCTCCGGCTCCTCGGGGTTGGGTTTGCCCCCCCAAAATTGCCCCTTCCGTGTCCCGGTTCTGCATCCCCAGGACCCAAAGCCCCGCAGTACCCGCAGGTGGGGGGTACCTGACCGCTTGGAGGTATTCCCAGTAAGTTCATTCCGTTCCCAGAATGGGCTCATACAGGGAAAACTTCCCTTGAAATACACCTCTGATTAAAAATATAACTCTGCAGCTTCACTTTTGATGTCACAGTCCACGAACTCCCTGCATAAAACATGAATTCAGAACATTCTTATGCCCTACTTAAAAAACCCCAACAACCGAACCACACCAATCTCCAGAAAACTCAGAATTATATTTAGAACCTGTATTTCTCTATGTCCAGTTCTCTGGCACTCACAGCGAGCAGGGAGATCCCACAGAGCCCTTGGCAGGGATAATCCTCGAAGCTCTGCACTGGGTGCTTCTGTCACCTGGGATAAACCTGGGATGGCACACAAGGAATGTTGTACCAGGCTCTGATGGCAGGTTGTGAAACTGCTGTTTCTTCCCCTCCCACTGCCCCCCCTCATGTTTGTAAATTATTAATTAGACTTGGGGACTCCAGGAAATGAGTATTAATTGCAGAACAGTGCTTGGTGCCACTTTTCGTTTCCCTCTAAACAGTCGCAGCATCCACATAATTTTGTCTTGTCAAAACAGACCCAATCTTGAAAATTAAAACTGTGATTGACTGAATGATTTCTTTATCTTGTGGAAAACCACCTGTTAAAACCCACATCAGCAACAACCCAGATGGAGGAGCCCACAATTAGGACAGGGTTTTCAAAGTACATGAATTAATTTATCTGAGTTACAGTCTTTTGACGATTAATTAATTTGAATTAATTTATTTACATTTATAACATTTCTCACGCACCTACTTGCCTCTTTTTTTCCTCAGTGCTTGTTTGCTCTTGAGTCTGCTTGTGCTGGTAAAGCTCACACTTGATGATAATCCTGCAGTCTAGATTTCCAAACGAAATACTGATGCAAAAGAACCAGGAGAAATCTTATCTGGTTATTTCAATTAGGATGTTCACACAATATTTCTGGCTCTTCTCCTTTAGAGGAAAGTGTGAAAATCCTAAAGTTGATTTCTCAGCCCAGTTCCCAGAGACAGCCAGTGCAATAAGATGCCTTAAAAAGAAATTTAATAGTTGTTATCATCAATCTATTTCTTTACTTCTCCCCTGTCACAGTAGGCATCTTTTCCTCCCGATTCCTGGGATTTGCCATCCCTTTGGGCTCACATTTGGTACTTTTTGGAATGCGTTTTTATAAAATTTGAGATAAGCCACCTCCAGCACACACCTTCAGGAGTGCAGCACAACTCATTCCTTTCAGCTTCCCCTCCTACACTGAATACTCAATATTGAATATTCAGCAGAAAAGGAGGAAGAATCCAGCCCCTCCTTGTCCCGTGTTCATGCCTCTGTAGCTGCTTTATAGAATTATTAAGGTGGGGAAAGGCCTCCAAGATCAACAAGTCTAACCTTCAGGATCATCAGCCCAACCTTTCTCTGACCCCAAAATCCTGCACAAGGTTAAATAGCTCCTGTTGTCCCGAGTTTTGCAGTTTTCAATGTTTCTCTTTGCTGTAATACTTTCTCACGCATGCTGTTGTAAACATGGCCATGTTTTTGCTAACTGTCCTTGTTGTTTTCATTCCATTCTCCTAGGCGGAGAAAAGTGATGGATTTGCCTTTGACCAGTGTGATTGAGAGGTGGTAATTTCTACCTCCAATCCACGGTGATTTCTAAGAACATATAAATAAAGGTCAGAGGGTTCTGCCCTCTCTCTTTGGCCTCTCCTTTTGCTCGCTCTCTTTGGACTCTCTTTTGGCTCTCCTTTTTGGCTCCTCGGCCTGGTTCGGGTACGTGTGTTTGTGTCCATACAGTACAGTGGACATCCACAAGCTCCCACTGGATCAGTAAGACAAGCAGGGAAAAGCTTCCTCCCCAAAGGGTTTTTAGTGTATGGAACACACAAAATGACCCCAAACACCACAGTTTCTGAGCACAATTCTGATACCTAAAGGGACTCCAAGAGAGCTGGAGATGGGCTTTGGAGTGACAGGACAAGGGGAAATGGCTTTAAAGTGACAGAGGAGGTGTTTAGGTGGGACATTGGGAAGGAATCCTTCCCTGTGAGGGTGCTGAGGCCCTGGCACAGGTTTTCCAGAGAAGCTGTGCCTGCCCCATCCCTGGAAGTGTTCCAGGCCAGGCTGAACAAGGCTGAAACCTGGGGATTTCAGGAGACAGGCAAGAGCTTAGCTGGAGCTTTAGATTTTTTTTAAAACTACCCTCAAGCACCTAAAAAGGTAGCGAGGTTTTAAGACCTTACATGGATTTATGACAAGCCCTTGGATAACTGAAGCTTTAATTACCTCGGGATGATCCAGATAAGCTGCTGAGAGCAGGAGCTGCCTGTCCCATGCAGGACAGCCATGGCATTATCACCATGTCAGCCTGTAGCCACTGCTCTGATAGAAATGCTGATAACAGCCCCCAGCTCCATTGCAGCAGCAGGTACTTACAAGGGGACAATCCATTTGGGAATGAACCCTTCATTAATCTGCACTCCAGCCGTTGCATCATCGAGGTTCCAGCTCCTCAGTTTTTTTACTGGAACCCCACATTAAGCAGCACTGATTGGTTTTTTCACAATGAAGATGTTGGCTGCTAAAAAGATAAGCATCAAATTATGACTCGATAGCTTCCTGATATCCATTATTCCTTCACACATCCCACATTTTTATGCTCCTCTAATCCAGTCTTCCTTTCCTTGCAGTGTACCAAACCCGCATGATGGTCCTTTCTGGAACTTCTGCCTTAATACCTGTGTCATCAAGCCTTAATGAAAAAAATTTAAAATATTTGGGGCAAAGCTAAATGGATCTTTTGTGCAGATTAAAATCTGATTTTTCCCAAACTGAGCTGTTGCACTTCCTAAGTGGTTAACATATCTGCTGACTGCCAAAGGAGCTCCACTAGTTCCCCTTCTGCATCTCATGAATGTGGCAGGTTCTGGAGAGAAACATTAATTAGGCGAGTGACACCAAAGAAAGACAAGAGGAGGTCAAGCACCTTCATAAATGTACAAGCAGGAATTTCCTCTCTCCTATAGGCAGGAGAGAATAGAACAGAATGGAATACAATACAATATTTAAGCTGAGTGGCTTGGAAGGGACTGTCATTTAATCACTTCAATCATTTAGTCATTTAGATCACTATAAATACCATGCATGACCACTTCAGAGCTGACCAAAAGTTAAAGCCTCTCTCATTGTTCAAATGCTCCTTAAACACTGCCAGGCTTGGAGCATCACCCAGCTCTTGAGGAGAAAGGAAAAACATAAAAGGAGCACTAATTAAGATGAGTAAGCCAGAGCAAAACATAAATTAAAGTATAAACAAACAAAAAATATTATTCATAATAAATAAACAAAATAAATTAGTCATCAAAATGCAATAGATAGGAGAATGGAAGTTGTATCTGTAAATTATTATTTGCAGCCTGTAACTCCCGTTCCTTCTTTTTTTATTTTCTTATTTTCTATGTGGTGCAATTCCTTAGAGAAATGTTCTCTATTCATTCCTAATTCCTAGCAGGATCTGGGCTAGTCCTTGCAGTTTGCAGCATCAAGCTGGAAGGAAGGCCATGGCAGGGACTTTTGAGGGTCCTGATGTTCTACTGAGGACTTTGGATGTGGGATTGCTCAGCCAAAGTGGTGCTGTGGGTAAGACAGTGTGCTGCTTTCCATGGAAATTCCTCACTGCCTTTTGTTCATGGTCCTGAAGGCTGAAGGTTCAGGTGAGGAAGGATCTGATAAATGGTGTTTTAGTGGAGCAGCTGGTATGGCCCAGAGCTGCTGCTAACCCTATTTTTTGGGTATGGTAGCCCATTCTCTGGGTGTGCTCCCCAGGTTCTAAGTATCAGAGCTGAACCCTCGCAGCCTCATGTGATGTAAGGTGATCTTTCACAACAGCAGATCAGATCTGCTGCCCCCCAAGAAGCAGCAGCGCGTGACTCAGGGCTTGCAGCACAGATTTGCTGAATGGAAAGTGATAGGATCTCTCTCCTGTCACACCACATCACACCCTGGTGGAGCTGATCAGGCCCTGTTTTGGTGATATCTGCACCCACAGGTCCCTTAACCCCTTGAAGAAATTCTGGAAATGCGTGGAAGCATTCTCCCACCAACTTTCCCTCACTTTTAACCACTTAAACTCTAAGGGAAACTCTGCATTATTCCTATTTTCTTCATCCCAACTTGCTTTTCCAAGCACCAGATTAGCATACTTCTACCCAAATCAAATCAGAAGTTTCCAGTCCCAAATTCAGAGCTGAGGAGGCACCAAACAGGTGGCTCTGCATGTCTGAACAAGGCAGGCAAGGATGTCAACACAGAGGAAAGGCTTCCATGGGAACTCAAAATGTATTTCAGAGTTGTTTGAGCTGATCTATGGCACAAAAATAGGGAGGAGAAGAACCTGAATGAAAACTACGAAGAGTGTGGCTGGGGAATGTTAGCATGGGATAACTTCTGGTGCTGTTAGTGGGATAAATGGGAAATAAGCTGAGGAAAATGCTGGATACAGGAGTTATAGAGGTGGCACATGCTGAAACTGCTGCATAATAGAAGGGATTTTGTAACCTCTGTGGGGAAGCGATTTCTCTCATCAGCCTTGTTCCTCACACCTCAGACTTCACCACAACAGCAATTACCTACAAGAGAGAATACAGAATAAAGAACAACAGACAAGCTCTACATAAAAATTACACATAAAACCAGGTGTATGTTCCCTCACCCCCACAGGAAGCATTACTCCCTTGTTAGAGCCAGAAGCAATAAATTCAGCAACTGAAAGCTTTATCAGTCCACATGACTTTCCCTCGTGTTATCCTGAATGATGTAGAGAGCAGCTGTCCTACCAACACCAGAAATCAGCAAAAGTATTTCACAACTACAGTATTTCAAACAGGGTATTTCAAACTTGGTCCTGTGAAGTGAAAACAGAGCTAAGGTTATGCCCAGTTCTAGACATTATTTCAATCGTTTTCAAATCTACCAGTCCCTCTCTTCCTCCCTCTCCTGCTGCAAACACAGACACTTTATTTAAATTTATTTTATTTTATTTTAGAATATGAGTCAGAAAGAGCCTGAAGTTCCTGGCTCTTCCAGATAATCCCACACAACAGCATTGCTAAACTGACCTCTCACCACCCAGTACCTGGAATATTCTGAGCTGATTTCCACTTCACATTGCCAATCTGTGGGGGAGAGGGGAATTAATGTTACATAATTCCTAATTTCTGAGTCCTGTATATCAGAACCGTAATTACTTCCTTTCCTAATCTGCAGAGGGTGATGTCCTGGTGAAGGAAGTGTGTGGAAAAGGCCAAAGGAACAGCCTAGCAACTCTAAACACTTTGGAATTATGAAGGAAAAGGAACAAAATCAATCTCAAATTATAAAGTAAAGAATTAGGAAAGGAAAGGAACAAAACCCATCCACAATTAGCTGGTAGAGAAGGTGAAACATGGTTCTCACTCGTGGTGGAAAGTCAGCAGAGACATTTCATAAGGGTACTGATTATGTTGCCATCACACCACTGGCAAGGATGGGGAAACGCGCAAAAAGGCTGGAACCATTTTGGTTGGAGAAGACCTTTACAGTCATGTTCCTAAAGCAAATCTGGAGAGAAATTTGTGACAGTTTCCACAGTAAATGCACATTTCCTTCTGGAAAGGAAGGCAGAGAGGGGCACTCCTTATGTTTGTGCCACTGCATTCCCTCCTTTTCTTATAAAAGAGAGGAATGGTGAATTTCAAGAGTTGAAGAAGCACAAGGAGATGAAGAAGAGCAAGGAGCCAGCAAGGATTTGCTGCACATTACAAGCTGTGCCCACACTCTGCACAGACTCACAGATTCCACTTGTAGGAAGCTTTGTCTGTGTGAGTGTTTGGGGAAAACTCCAGACTCATTCCAACTCCTGAGTAAAGATCCACCCAGCCTTCCCACCTGAGGTGTGTCAGCAGGTACAGGCAGGCCCCATCAGCCAGCAGGGTGAAAACACATTGCACAACCCTCCCAATTACCTTCTGAGAAGCCTCTTCTGTAACATTTGGGCACCACATGTGTCTTGCACTGCTCCTCCTGAGAAGCACTTCCTTTGCAGTTCATTGCACTAACAGGCTCACACAAAAACCAGCTGGAAATCACATTATTCTGCAAAATTTGAACACAAAAATATAAGTTGGACTTTTCATTTGGAGAAAAATACTGGAAACACCACCTGGAAATTTGCTCGGTCCTTTCATACTTGTTTCTTTCTTTTCTCCTCTGTTGCTCTTTGCAGGAAGTGTTCCAGGCCGGGCTGGAGCAACCTGGTCTAGAGGAAGGTCCATGGAACTGGATGAACTTTAAGGTCCCTTCCAACCCAAACCATTCCATGATGTAGATTATGTTTTTTAACAATCTCACTCCCTTTAATCAACTACAGGTTTAAGGATTATGCCATGTGGTGGCACAGACACAGAAAGTGTTTCGAGGCATCTCTCTGTCTCCTAACAGGATGATGTGAGCACCAGAATATTTCAAATACAGTAAATTAATGTAATCACTTAGCTTTAGCTGTCTTAAAATGCATAATGTAAATGATTTACGTGTTCTTGCTCTATAATCATGTAAGGAAATGGACAGCATAAATTACATCCAGAGATAAATATCTCACTCCATTGACAAGAAAACCCAGGCAGCAGCTTAGACAAGGTGCTTGACTCCATCAACAAGATGAATCTGATTTAGTGAGTCCTTCAAGTGCCATTGTTGATAAGGTTCTTTTTCTAAAAACTCATTGCTGGAGGCAGCACAACTTTTAGATTTAAAGAAAACTGAAGTACTTGACATCTAATCAGCTTTTCTTTGTACTCCTTCCCTTTTTATGGTCAGTCTTAGCTCTTCATCTTCTCTTTCATAAGTGAAATAATGGAGCTCTTTAAGGTACTGTGCTTTCAAAAAAAGTCTGCAGGAGCAGTTGAAATAGAAAATCAAAGAATTAAAATAACCTTTGCAGAATTACACTCTTACAATTAGCTTTTACAACTTCCTCACCTTTGAGAATGAGTCGAAATGATTCTCCTTTATTCTCCCCAGGGGAGACAGAACATTAAAACCCCAGTCAAGTTATTCAGCCAATCTGAAGTGAGAGCTGGTGTTTTCCACACTCAGAATTGTCTTACCAAACCCCAGACACCCACACACCCCGTGAGAACGATCGCCTCACTTGTATTGGAGGGAAACGAGGGGGAGCGGAGCCGAGGGATATCATTCATCCTGTCACTCAGGAGCCATTATCAAGATCAAGAGGGAGGAACTGTGTTTTGCAGCTGAACCACTTCCTTGCTCAACCTCTCCCCAGCACCAGCTGCGTTACCTAATTGCCTTGTTTCACCTGGAGTGGCTGGATCCACATTTCATCACAACCCATCCTTTCTTTTAGTGTCTTCTTCCTCCTGCATCCCTGGGAAGTTAATGCTACCTAAACCACACAATTCCTGCTTGTCAAACAGAATTTATTTAAAACAATCTATAAACTGTGTAATTTATTTACATTTTGGCTTGGAGTTGCACTTGGAAACATAAATTTGCATGGGTGACATGGGCACAGGGCACACCAGCTTCACATCCCCGGGTGCACAAGTGCAGTTCGCTCTGGAAACCATAGGGATTTATTAACTGCAGCTTCAGTGCTGTAAAACAAAGGCTGCAACTCAGACAATCAAAACCTGTGCCTTTGTATATGTGTAATAACAATATCTCTTGGAAACTTCTTACGCATTGATTAGAAACCCTCAAAATAGTGATATATTTCTTTTATAGTAGTGTCCAACATACAAAGAGAAGATAAAACAATTCAATCAATCAATAAAAGTTGTATTAAGCACAGAAAAATGAATGTTGCCTTGTAGTGCCTACTTTAAGAGGGTTTTATATCATAAACATCTTCAAATAGGGCAGGAGATGCTCTTACGTCATTGTTCCTGCTCAGGGACAAAACCAGCAGTTAAGAACAAAGTTTTCTGTATGCTACTTACCTATAATCAAAATGTCTCATTTTTCAGGCAGAACCTTTAATTATCTTCTCAAAAAAAACCATTTAAAGAATCTGTGAGGATAAAATTGTTAAGAAACACATAATGAAAAGATTGAGTGGTGTCAAACAGTCATTAGAAAAAAAACATTCATAAATTATAACAAATACTTAAATATTTCCTTGCACAATCCCTGCAGAGCTTCCAAGGATCAGCAATGGTTTATCATAATTCTTTTCCAATGTCATTATATAAGTTATCTCAAGAATCTAATTATTTGCTATAGATAATCAATTGCTCAAAGTCTAAGAACCTGTCATCACTAATGATTATTAACGCTAACCAGATTATTTAATGCTCTTTTGGTTTTTAGAGTATTATTTTATGCTCTTCAATCAAAACTAACCTGTATTATTGAAAGAAATATGGATAAATGTACAGTTTCATATTCCCAGCTGTTTTTTACTTAAGCTTTTTAAAATTATGAGTCAGCAAGCAAAGAGTAAATGTTCATGTGAGTTTATCAGAGTATGAACCATTTAAAACTTACTAAGCAAAACAGAAGCTTAAAAGTTTTAGGGAAAAAAAGGCATCTTTAAACTATAAAGAAATGTTAGAACTGAGGTGGATAAAGCAGCTTCTGAAGGAAGCAAAGACTCAAAGAGTAACTGGGGAAATTATAATGCCTGGGGAGAATAAAACCCAGGCAAACAGTGTAGATTCGAGGTGAATTTTCATGTGCAGTCCATCTCCTCTCAGTTCTACATCCTTGAACTGAGGGATCCTAACTGGGACAAGTCAATTAAGGGGCAGATCCTAGATCTTTATTTGGATTCATGGATTACTGTTCCATAGGCTAACTGGTTGGAATGCTTTGTTCTTCTAGTATGGTATCTTCTTTAGGTGTCCCATGAGCCACTTGGAGGGTTATCCTTGGAAGGAAATTGCTGAAAAAAAAGCCTTTTGCTCCAGCCCATCGTGATGGATATTAGTGGATATTGTGCCACAACTGCATTTGACTTCTCTTAATTGCTCCTAATCCTTGATGAGACAAACAGAGGCCTTGGGCTGTGCCTGTGGGATACTTCTGAGGTACTAATTGGATAATCTTAGCCCGGAGCAATTACTCCTTGTTTATGTCGGCTGCTTACAGATTGCAAACCTGAGGAGGTGGCAATGCCAGGCATCGAACCAAGCCACACACTCCAAGTGCTGTCCTTTGAACACAAAACAGAAAGCTTGACAGCAGCGGGGATTATCCCAGGGGGATGTGGATCTGGAAATAATACCTTCACCACGGCGGGATCTCACAGTATCCTGGGACAACAGGCCCAGTAATTAATTTGCGGCTTTAGGGATTATACCAGGGACACAATGCAATTAAATTTCCCCTTGGAAGAGGCATAGCAGGGTTTTGGGAGCCGCAGAGGGAAGCAAAGGAGTGAATTCAACCATGCAAAGCTGAGCCAGGCCCAGCCACTGCTGGTCTCTCACCAGGTATTACACGGAGCAAGCAATGGAGACACCACATCCCCTTCCATTTTTTATAAGATGGATTGAAAGAAAAGGCTACTGATATGAGAGGCCATGCAGCTATTTCTATGCTCAATTCCTTGGAGCAGAGGTTTTGGAGGAGAAGGGAACTCAAGGACTCTGACCTGTAATCCAAATTCTGAATCTCTCCCCCTCAGAAAATGAGGTGCCAAAAATTGGTCGCAAACACGTCCTGTGATAAGAAATCACCTCAAAGGTGACATTTTTGTCCTCCTGGACACTGGCAACGCCCTCACAGCATCCAAAGCTCTGCTCAAAAAGCAGGGGATGAGGAACCAGCCTGTTGCTGGCTCCTTTCTCCACGTCGTGTGGAAAACCAGCACTAAATGGGAGGCGAGCGGCTCAACCACCTGGTTGTGGTGTGAGGGCAGACAAGGCCTCTATTTATGAATAAACCCTCACGATTTGGCGGGAAAACAGGTGAGCCAAACTTTCACACTGTGAAATTCCACGTGGACAATGACCCCTCTTGTTCAGGAAAGCGAATGTCTTCTCTAAAATATGCAAGTTTGGGATGAAATTTGTGAATTTTAAGTCCTGCGTAGTCCTGGCTTCCAAATCCGCCATTACTTCAACTCACAAAAAATGTTAGAGTCTTCATCTCATTTTTTTCTCTCTTTTATGAGCTACTTACAAGTTGGAACTTTTATCTGGAGGTAATTTGGGTTCTTTTACCCCCAGAGAAGAGCTTTGATTGAAAGGCTCCAGCTGCAAAACCGCTATAAATTAATGGTTACAATTACACCACTTTTTCATTTTCAAATACGCCTAATACAAATGTAACCCAGGAGAAAGATATTTAAGGGTTTTTTTTAATATTGTCATTTGTTATTGTCATATGGATAACATTTCTGTGTTATTCATAGCAGCTATATTTAAGGTTTTTTATATTGTCATTTGTTATTGTCATTTGGATAACATTTCTGTGTTAGTCACAACAGCTGTTCCAGGGAGGAATTCATCCAAGGAAAAGGAAGAACTGGCCCGTTTCCAGGTGTAACAGCAGGACGTTGCCACAGAGGGGCAAACTTGGATCATTTTTCTTCATCTTTGCCTGGTTTTCTCCTTGAGAACCCTTCCAGCTGATCAAATTCTCAAAACTCTCTAACCTTCCTCTCCTTAGTAGTCCCAATATCAGTCAATCAGAAATTCAGCTATTTCTCCCTATGGAGTGAAGAAAAACACAGTGTTTTTCTCCAGATCCACATTCAGCCAAACACTCCTTTGAAATCGCCTGGGAAACAAAAATTTAAAAAGTTTTTATTTGATTTCAAGTCTTAAGGGGCAGTTCTGACTCCCCTTATGAAATGAGGTAAAATACCCCCAGTAGTCGAGGATTACAGACCAAAATTAGGTGATTTCACATTTTGGGTTTAGAAAATACAAAGTATAATCCTGGCATGCATTCCATGGTCACCCGGATGCATTTACTAGCAGGTGGAACACATGGCCACAGCCGATATTCAGCTTTAGTAAGGCAAGAGCACCTGTAGCAGGCAAGGTTTACTCCCAGTTCCTGGTGGGAATGATGATAAAAGTATCAAGAGGCCAAGTTGAGCTCGAAGATGAGTTCTGGGCTTGCCAGGTCCCAGCTCTCCCAGTGGGAAACGTGTTCAGAGGGTTTCTTTGCAGAGACAAGTGGGATTATCTTGCTGTCAACAGATTCAGACAAGACGAACTCCAGGCACACCCTGGTTCACGCAACTGAAGGGTAACAACAGGCAATAAAACACTGCATGAACGAGGCAGTGATGCCTCAAACTCGCTTTTAATATCTGAGGTCATATTTAAGAGCTTGTTAGTCAAGAGAGAATTCCTTTTCCAGGAATCTTCTGTTCCCCAGGGATTGCAGTGCTGAAGAAGCGGCAGCAAAGCAAATTATATTCCATAGATTTTTTTTTCCCAAAGCCATGTTTTCATTAAGAGAAAAATTAAAGGTTTTTATTTCCTGGGACATTGTGATTTTAACTGCCAGAGGGTGTGTTTGGGTTGGATATTGGGAAGAAATTCTTCCCTGTGAGGGTGGTGAGGCCCTGGCAACATAAAAGGACTGTAGTTGGTGCTGATCAAGGCCTGAAAGGCACCATAAGACAAGGAATACAAGGATAGGGAACTGGGCTCTTGTGCAGCTCCCTGGAAAAGCCAACTGCTTGGATTTGCTGCCATTGTATCTGTTATCTTGGCACACTGTCAACAAATTTGCAATTAGCTGGGGGAGCTCTCCTCCTCTGCTCTGTAAGACACTGGGTGCACTTGTGGTAAGAAATACCAGCAGATTTTATTTAGCCCAGCTGCCTAAATCCAGGCATTATACTGGATATCTGCCCCAATATTTATTTCAAACCATCTTAGGAGGGGGAAGAAAGAGTGGCAGAATCCCAGGAGTAACAAAACTGGAGAGAGTAGCCCAGAGGTGAAACTATCCAGGGATATTCAGATTTTGGACTGGGGAGTGTAGCAAGGACACAAATTTATACAGAAATAAAAGGGTATGTTGGTAATAGATATAACACAGCGCCTTTCGTCATGGACTGTTTTTAAATACAAGCAGCGAAAATGAGGATCTCAGGGCCGTGATGCAGGGAATTAAAAGGATTAAAGGGACAAAAAGGAGTGGAGATTTTTCATTGGAGGGGACACATTTCAGAGAGATGCTCAAACAGTAAATGATAATTCCAAAAACACCTTATTTGAGTCAGGGAAAAGTTTCCTCAGTACTTTTTCTACCACAATTTTGGGCACTGCTGGATTTCAGCTCATTCCAGAGACCACAGAATTCAGGGCTGTGGGGTGGATGATCACATTGCCTGAGTTTTCCTTCACACCACTGGCTGTCAGCATGTCTCACCTCCTTACTCAAGGGATTTTTTCATTTAAGTGTAGGTAGGAGCAATAAAAAGGAGAAATTAGTTAATGAAAAAGGGTTTAAAGCTGCCCTGAGAGCATCTCTTTCATTTCACACCCCCACAGCCTGCAACTTCAATCCTAGGGTTAAAAACCTTACATCACCACCACTTACATTGAGCAAATTTTGTGTGCTGCAATATCAAACTTTTAGCTCATGTCCCACAGCTGATATTTAAATAATTATAATGAGCACTTTTCTGGGTAGTCCCTGCCTGCTCTGCTTTGTTCATTGCTGTGCACGGCTGATGAATTTCTGGTTCAGCAAACTGGAGCTCCATAAATGGGGTGTTGAAACAGGGCATCAGAAATCCCAGCTGGAATTTGTATCCCATCTACTTTCATGATAGAAAGCCCAGGTAAAAATTTCCAAAATTGATTGGCTCCTCTCTCCCTGACATAACAGGAAGAATGCAGAGAGCCTCAGTTTGAAGCAAATTTTTTTATGGCATAGATATATTAATATGTAGTTTTATGTGGGGTTTGGGTTTGGTTTGGAGTTTTTTGTTTGTTTTGTTGGGTTTTTTTTCCCATGGTGTGTGTAGATCTAACACCCACTTCAACAAGAAAATAAAGACAAAAGTAAAAAACAAAGACAAATCCTCTTTCAACTTCATGAGGAGTCACAACCTGGTAAATCCACTGCTATTGCAACAGGTCAAAGTGTTGTAGGCTGTTTCATAATTTCAGAGGAACAGAAGGTTAGAGGAATATTTGGGACCTCTGGCATGAGGATGCAATTCCAAAGGTCGTAATAAATCAGTGGGAGTGGAATGAGTAATTCCTGAGAAGTGCTACCCTTTAAATCCCTGTGGGCAGAGCTGCTGCTTCCCCCATGGGATAAGTCCCTGTGGATTCAGTGTATGTATGGTGACAAAATAAACATTGTAATTAATCCCTATTGAAGCTGGGTTTATTTCCTTCTTCAGGCCTCCACTTTTGGGCACTGCAATTATGCTCTGATCTGATGTGGTGTCTCTTTTGCCCTCTCCTTCCTGTTTGTTGTTCTGGACACCCCACAGACCATGAATCAAAGCTGACCCTGATCCAACAGGTTGCAAACGGGTAGAAAAGCCCACGTAAGCAAACCCCAGCCCTTCACTGACTGGGATCCAACTGGTGCACACAGTTCTGCTCCTAAAAGTGGAATTGTGAGTCAGAGTGAAAATGAAGGTCACGCAGATCTGTGTGCGCAGCAATTCTTGCAGGGAACATGGGCATCATTTGCATAATTAGCTTGTTCTTGCTCAATGGTCTCCTCACAGGGCTGGATTCTGGATGATCCTGCTGGATTTTTCAGATGTTATATGCAATTAAAACCCCCAAAAGGCAAGGGATAGTGCTGTAAAAATTGCCTTGGTTTTTATTTCAGTAATACGTTTAAACTGAATCTCTCCTAACCCATCATAGGTTGGAATAACAGCTCCAGCGGGCACCTTTGTGTCAACACCTTCAATCAATAAACTGGATTAATTGGCACAAAAAGATAGCATGGGTAGCTGAACTCGGCTTTTTTTAGAATGGAAAAAAAAAAACACCACAAAATCAAAACCTCAAATATAAACATATTTACTCTTCTAAGCGTAACCACCCTGCAGGTAAAATACACAGATAGGGTAAATATAACTTGAGTGGTAAGCATTTGTAAGGATGGACCAGTCAATAGGGAGAGTTCTAGACCATTTCCAGAACCTAAAACATCCCTAAAAGATGTATTTTTGCATCTATATATATGTGTTTTCAGGTGTTTATCATTACTTCCAAGAAGGAATATAGATCCTTTAGGGAAAAAATTATTCTTTTCAGACTAGATTGAGTTTAGTGACCAGACAAATCAATAGAGTTTATTTCACTTGATCCCTAATTATTTCACTTGATTTCACTTGATTTTTCCTCATCTATCACCAATATAAGGAAGATGTATTTATATTTTTCTGAGAAAGTAGAAGAATACTCTTGAGGGGCCAAGGGTTCAAGTGAGGAACATCCTCACCACTCACCAGTTAAGAAGACTTGAAGCACAGTGAAAGAGTTAATATATTGATGCAAACCTGCCACAATCCATGGAGGAGATGAGGAATTTACTGAGGGACAAGTTGAACTAAAGGCCTGTGGCCTAAGCTAAAACCTTACGCACCACCTTGCTCTTCTAAGTTTAATTACAAAGGATGCAGGATTGCCTCTCCCAGCTCCACTTTTGAGAGAAAACAGCCATAAATATCCTCTGGAGAGCACGGTCCTGCCTGTAAGAGTGTGATCCAAGCATGCCCATGGGATGAGGCTCCTTGAGGGATGGCAGGCAGGAAAACCAAGCACGCCGCACCCTTGGGTGGGTGATAAGAGGAAAATTGCTCAGGCAGAGGCAGCTCTGTACACGCAGGGGAGCACAGCTCAGCACTTCAAGGGCTTTGGAGTAATAGCAGAACACACCTTCTGTGGGCAACACCTGAGGAACAGGCGTTTTAAGGTGGTAAACTGGAATAAAGGCACCTGCTTTGTTGGGGTTCAGTGTAACTGCAGCCTCTGTTTCTGGCTGACTCCCTCTTCATGGATATAGAAACAGCAATTTCCTTCAAGTCAGGCAACAAGCTGCCCTCCAAACAACCACTGACGAGTTTTTAGGCAATAAAACGGAAAGATTTTTTTGCAAGGGTGGCTGGTAAGAGGAATCAGTGGAAAAATGAATCATTTTACGCTCAGGAAAGAGGTGCTAGGCTGAGGTGCTGCCCCACAGAGCAGAACAACAGCAGAAAAGGGAGTTGTTCCGTCCATTTCTAAATCCTTTACATCAGATTCCACCAAAACCATCTTATCCAATTGTATCCATAAATCTGGGACCTAAGGGAAGAACAAAAAGATACAAAAGAGCTTTTGCTCTACCTGGATAAGGGAAACCACTTCCAGCAACATCTCAGCACAAACTCCTGCAGCCAGAAGGATTCTGCAAAGCATCTCCCTAATTTCCTTGTCTCTTCCAGGTATTCCAGATGGCAAATATTGTTTTCCAGGGACTGTTACAGTTCTTACTTGACCCTTTGGAGTTTGTAAACCATGTTAGGATTTAACCAAGGTAAACCAGCTCCACTATTAATAACCCTTATTAAATAGATAAAGAAATTATTATCGACAAAGAGCAGCCTGTTTAGACAAATAGAGACAGAAATGTTTTAATTAAAACCAGGTTGAAAAAAGACTCAATAAATAATGACATTCAAATAAGCAGAATTCCAATTAAACACTATGAATGATCAGTTTGATTCATGAGATTGACACCGCAAAGAACCCTTTTGTTTCAGCCTTGTATTGATTTCAGTGGGACTCAGGATCAGCACAGCTTTCAAGTCTCACTGGTTAAAACAAAAGGAGGAATCCTTGCTATTTATATTACCTTCAGCACGACATCAATTTTGAAAATGTCTTCATGTAGTACGATGAAATCCCTGCATTCATCTCAGGACAGTATTATCCCTTAAATACTTAAGTTTCTATTTTTGCAAATAATTATGGATATCACCATTCCAACCAGCCTTGGATTTTGGAACACGGAATTGCTGTAGGCTCTACTGAGCAGGGATTTCCAAATTACATTTTCAACACTTTTTAATAACTACTTTTTTAAACAGGACCCTTTTCAAAGACATCTGACAGCTGTTATTATGAAATAACCAGAACAGTGTTATTAGCACCTGCACCTACACACAAAAATATAAATAAAAAGAAGAACTGGAGTTGTTCTGAATAAAACAAAGGCAAAAATAAAAAGTCCAAACTCCTTCTGCTTTGTTTGTTGGGCTTGATCTTGATACCCAGAAGAGGGGTGTTGGTGTCTGTAAATTGTAACACATGTGAGCTGCTTTTAAATTTCCCACATCTTCCTCCTCTGGGTGATTTATCCACTGAAAGTTCTGGGTGTGAATGGCAGAGGAGAAGAACCACATGGCCTTTGCTTTTATGGGCAAATTGTCTCTTTATTTGCCACTACAGGCTTTTGCCACAAAAACCCTCGTGGGTTTGGGTCAGTGAGGTGGGTACAGCACCACAGGGGTTCTGCCAGTCCCATAATGGAATACATTTGTCCTATGTGGCGTTAGGAAATGTCTTTGAATCATAATTGTTTTGCAAAATCAGCAAGATAAATCAGAGCTCCTTCTAAAACAGGCTTTGACTTCAATGTAAAAATCATGAAGAAGAACGTTATTTGTAATTATCTTGTAATTACTAACTGTACTAAACCACCAAGAGGTAAACATTTAGATAAAATGTAATATATATATATAAAAGCAAGAGTACCCCAAATACCCTTGAAATCTGGACCTACTCCTCAGTGCCTTGTCTTCTCAGCTTGATTCAAAGCTGGTCTACGTCAGAAATCCAATCTGACAGCACAGTCAGCACTCAGTTAAAACCCAGACATGTATTTATGCCTGTGAATCCTGCAAGCCACACAAACTGTGCTCACACTGCCCAGTGCAGGTGTAACCAGCCCCAGCTGATCTGCCTGCCCACGCAATCCATGAGCAGAACATGTTACAGCCTTTAATAGTCAGGGCACGGGGTCCACACGTGACCAGAAGCAAGGGGGATGTGCCCCAGGTCACCTTGCTCTTTGCACTTTTATTTGATCTGTTCTAGACAGTCCCTTAAAAATTCCCCCTGGCCTAGTGTCTCCTGACTTCCTGCACTTTTCCTGCTTTTTTTTCACTGATGCAAAAACACTAAGAAGACCTTAATACTGAAAGAGGCTTGTGAGGAAGATGGAGAGTTTTTATGAGGACTTGTAAGGACAGGATGAGGGACAACAGTTTTGAACTGACAGTGGGGGGGTGTAGATTGGATATTAGGATGTTTTTCTTTATTGTGAGGCACTGGGACAGGTTTCCCAGAGAAGCTGTGGATGCCCCATCCCTGGAAGTGTTCAAGGCCAGGTGGGAGCAACCTGGTCTGGTGGAAGGTGTCCCTGTCCATGGCAGGAGGTGGAACAAGATGATCTTTAAGGTCCCTTCCAATCCAAACCATTCCAGGATTCTGTGACTCGGAGAAGAATTTCCTTTCAAACCTCTTCCATAAGCAAGGAGCTGGCACTTCCAATAAAGTCAAACTGATCAACCTGATTCAAGAGCTACTTATCCCCAGGTTTAAAAGCCCATCTCTGAATTCTGAGATTGAGAGCAGGAAAAATCAGAGGTTCATGGTTGGGAACAAGGCAAAAATGTATCTTGAAGCCACCTTCCCACTTGATTCTTACTGAAATTAACTTTGCCCAGCTCCTGAGTTCCTATGCCTGAGGACACACACAGGGATGGTGTGTCCTGGCTCTTGGCAGCAGTTGTCTGGTGAAGGGATTCTCTTGGAGAGGTGCCAGTTTCTATCCATGCAGATATGCTTCCAGCCAGTGCTCCCCAGAATCCTTCAGGGAACTGAAGGAACAGAAGGGAAAAAATCACTTAGGAGGAGACAGAGTTCAGCTTTGTGGGAAGCAAACCGTAGTTGAAGAAATAAATGGAAAAAATGGATTTTAACATGAGTGGACACCTCATAGCAAAGTCTGACTGCTGGGAATGAACTTAGAGGATTTAAGGAAGAGAAAAAACCAAAACTTTGAAACATTAAAACTTTAGAAAAGTCTGAATAAACTCTAGGTTTGATCTCTGCCTGGACACTGATTTGAAATGGCTGCCTGGGTGTCTCTTACCTGCCACTGCAGAGCAAAATCATCTTGTTCATTGATACTTACTGCAAAATATCTGCAAAGGCTGTCAGCAAAGTCTTGGTTTTATACTCGATGCCGTGCTTGTCACAGAGGCTTTTCACCAGGGGAGCCACTTTCCAGTAGTTGTGCCGAGGCATTGTGGGGAACAGGCTGCAGAATGGGATAGGGGAAGAGTTATCCTAAGACTTGGCTTCCTCCCTGTTCAAAATACCCCCCTGCCCCAGATTATTCCCATATTTTCCCCAGGATCATACTCACTGGTGCTCGATTTGGAAGTTCAGGTGCCCGGTGAACCAGTCATTGAACAGAGACTGGTTCACATTGCAGGTTGCATGGAGCTGAGAGGAAAGAAAAAAACCAAAAACCCCACATGCTTTAGATTTTATTTTCTTGCAAGTCCAACAATGGAACCCCCAGCAACCACTTCCCACCCTTATCTAGCATAAAAATCAAGTTAAAGTCAGGGATTACAGTCATCATCGCCCTGAGGAATTCCATGAAGTCCAGACTAGCCAGGCTGAGTTTCTTATCCTTGATAAAACAGGAAACTGCTTCAAACCCACCATGTGGGATTACACTGCTGGAGGCAGGAGGGATGTCAGCAAAGTTCTATTTACATATTCATTTTTATCAGGCAATTTTGTCAGTTTTATCTGATTTGTAGTGAACGTGCAGCCTGTAGGGTAAAAATAAAGGTATCCCACTTTGCTTCCCTTTTGTTGGCCTAAAAAAGGAGACTGATTGTTATCCCACCAGTGTGGTAGGGAGGGAAAGGTGGTGTGAAAAACATGGCAATGCCTTTCAGTGAAAAAAACAGGACTTTTAAAGTCTAGATGTCCTGTTTCCCAACAAAAATTTTCAATGGTTTGAATATCATAGAAATGTTTATTTAATGAATTTTACAAATCTCATTAACAGTAAATTTAAGAATAACAACATTGTCCTATAATTCAGACCAGCAGACCCAGTATTCCAGAAGAAAGGAGTTTCTCACCTGAGTAGACACCCAGTCTTTGTTCTTGTCGTAATCAATGTCCATTGGGATGTGATTCATCTGGGACACCCAAATAAACCAGGTACTCTCAAGGTACCTGGGCAGATAAACACAGAAACTCCTGTCTTATTGCTAATCTCATCCAAATTTAACATTAAAACACTTTGCTAAGGCTCTTCTCAAATGAAAAAGTACAGGAACCATTCAAGTTGTAGTGGCAGATGTCCCTGAGCAGCCACCAAACTCCAGAAGTTACAGTTTCTTCTGGACTATTTATTTCTGAGAAAATTGTAGTTTTAGCTTTGATTTCTTCCCTCTGAAGCTCAATATTGATTACAAATATTAATTATTGGGGCTCTGAGTTACCTGGACAGCCAGTAGTAGATCATGAAGTTGTTAAATCCCATTAAAGGAATATACATGAGGCAAACTCGGATGTTGAAAGACACAATCAATATCAGGTCCTGTAAAAAAAAAAAAAAAACAAAACCAAAACAACAAAACAAATCAGGATGAAAATCAGCCTTTGTTGATGAAATGCCTTCACTCTATCCTTTCCCTTTTACTTGAACTGCAGCTCAAAAAATATTCTGATATGCAAATTTCTTTTTGATTTGTCAAGAGTAAGCTCCGTTCTGCATCAAGGTGGGTGTGTCCCTGAAATATTCACACTTAACCATCAATAACTGCAGAAAACAGCCCTGTCATCACACTGGGAATTTTGAAATTGAGTCTGGGAATTTCCTGATAACTTTTATTTATCTGCTAAAAGGCTAAAAAGCCTCTTCTAAACAATTTGCTCTTGCTGCAGCAAGCCTAGAATCAGCCTTTTCTATCCTTTTCCTCTCTTACCTCCCAATCACCTGACCAGTAGGAGCTGACGGTGAATACCGTGACATTTTTTGAGTTTTCCAGACAGGAAAGCAGTGCTTACCAGCCACTTTTTCCTCTTGATTGCAAAGTAGAATATTGACAGCTGGAAGAAGGGTATGAGGGCGAGTGGGGCCAGCACTGAGGGACAGAATGGAAAGAGAGACATTTGTAATTTCATTGCAGCATAAAAAGGATTCTTCTTTCCAGTGGAAGAAAAATTGCTGTCTTCCACTCATATTAACCTCCATGCATCCCCATAATCTCTTCCTCTTTTTCTCTCATCACTTCTCCATTTCTTCCCCATCCCTTTCCTCCCTCTGTTTGATACAACCCCACCTACATCTCACAACCCAAACAGAGACTTAAGGGGCAATTCCTCCTCATGGGGACCTTCTTTAACATGAAGGAAACTTCCTGGAGCTGTCACTTCAATCGGAATATCTTTAAAACCTTTATTTTGTGAGATGCACTCATAGTTTTAGGGGATACTCACAGACAAAATACTTGTGCTGGTAATTGTAAGGCATGAACTTCTTTTTCTGCTTTCCAAGCTGCAAAATGAAAAGATCTTGAAATATTTACAAAAAGCACTAATAAGTTTATTTCTTCACCTTATATTTTTTCACTATTTACACAAAAGGTTTCTTAACATCACCTCAAATTTTTGTGAATATAATACTTCAAGAGACAAGATAATAAGGAGGTAAAGCAAACTACTTCCAGAGCTCCAGTCTGCACTGCATCAAAACTGAAACAACAAATGAACCAGGCAAAAAAAATAAAAACAAACTGAAATCCACCTTGCCCATCCATGGTGTGCCTGACTCTGATTCTGTTAAAAAGCAGGGAGACAGGAGAACTGATTTCCAGACCCAGTGGAGCACAGCCAGCCCGCTCTGGATGCTCATGCTCCTACATGAGAGATCTTTCCCAAGATCCCTGACAAAATCCTTCCCAGCTGAAGTCAAGGTTTCTACCAATAAGCCTTTTGTAATCCTCATTGTAGGAGCCTTTCTGAGACAGTGGAGCTGGAATTTTCCATATGCCTTGGAGATTATCATCAGCAGCTAAAGGGGAGAGAGGCTTTATTTTAAGAGGCGGGTTTATCTTGCAATGAGGCCGTTTCATCACCCCGTGAGTAAATGGAATTACAAGGAAAAGAAAAGGCAAAGGAGCCCTTGCCTATCGTGATGCTATCAGAAACCATAATGGAGGCAGGGAGGATCTATTCATAGTTTGTCTTTTTATGAAAGCCATAAAATTCAGGATTAGGAAATCATTCACTGCACTTGTGTTTGGTGTGTGGCAGCTCCACCGGCCCTGAAGGATTTGGGTGCCGAACAGCTCCAGCAGCCAGGAGGATCCAGAGGGAACATCTGACTCACTAATACCGTCTAATGCAAGTGAACTGACTCACCCCTGGAGGTGCCTTCAAGGTGCTGGCCCTTACTTAAGCACTGATTTCAAGCCTTTGCTTCTCAGGAGCTGGTCCCTCAGCACTGCAATAACTCGATATTCTCAGACCCTGGAACACTATGGGAATTGTGATAAAATCCTAGCATAGTTTGGGTTGGAAGGGACCTTAAAGACTACCTCATTTCAAGGCATAATCTGGGCATTTATCATTATATATTATATACGTATCACACTCCAGCTTTCTGTCTTTAAATCTGCTTTCCCAGACCTCCACGGAGAGGCTCTTTCCCAGGCTGAAGAGGAGAGGGTGCATGTTGAGGTCGGGGTCCTTGCGGAAGCAGTTGGGCTTGGCGTGGTGCTGGTTGTGCAGGTGGTTCCACCAGCTGGCAGGCAGCCCCTGCGTGGGGAAAAGGGGATTCAAACTGGAGCAATATCAAGGATCACATCTCTGTTTATTGCAATTTCCTCACAGGCGACTTCGCCTGGATTTAGGGACACTCCCATCCGTTGCTTAGTCCTGATTAGCCCCAGAGAACATTCCCACCAGTACCTTCAGCACGTTTATCACCACGGTCTGCAGGAGATGATTCCACCTGGGCTTCCTGAAGACAGAGCAGTGCCCCAGATCGTGCTGGAACCAGCCCATCTGGATCTGGGAGACAAAAGGATCACTGAGAACAGAGAACTGCTTTATTGCAATAATTTGCCCTGTGAGTCTCTGCAACTTCAGAGCGTGAGTTTCATCCTCCTTCTGATGTGGGGAAGAGACACTCCCAGGGCTGGGAACTTCCATCCAGGCCACTGCCCACTAGAGATGCTCAATTCCAGATATTGGTTTCATCTGGATTATAGGGAAAGCAGCAAAGCATCACTGCAATTAACTTCACTGTCACAGTATGGAATTCTGTTGCTGCCATCACAAATAATTAATTTCCAAGCAACCAGCTAGGAAGTGGAATGGTTTCCAAGTCTGTGGCTTCACTGCATTCCATATTCCCATGTAAATACAAGAGTGCTCTTTGAGGGATACCTGCCTTAGCAGATACTAGACAAATAAAACAGATTAATTAAATAAATTAGCTCATTTTCACCTGCTGCAGGGAGAGCTGAGTAAACTTAAGCATTCAGTGCTAATAAGAAAATCTTTTTTTCTTCCCTCTGCCACACCCTCCAATTTCTCCCATCTAAGGGCCACAAATCCCTCTTCCCTCCTTCCCTACTCCCACCCTGACATGGATCCTGCCCTTCTATGGTTGAATTTACTAATCCAGCAGAAAACTATTCAGGGTTCCTGGGCACAATTGGCTCATAAAGGACCCAACAAACACCAGAGACATGAGACAGAAGGAACAGGGAGCCAAAAGGCAGGTGAGAATTAATTACTCTGTCTTTTTGCTAGGGTGAGTGATTAGATCAGCTCATCCCTTCTTGTGAAAGAGCCAGTTCCACAACAACCCCACCATCCCAAGGGAGCAGCCTGTCAGCAAAAGGAGATTTGCTTCAGGCAACAAAAACTATGACGTAGAGCGTGCTTGTCATCCTCAGCCAGATAATGGGATCTAAGGAGAGGCAATGCCTGGGATGTGAACATCCCATTAATCCTCTCCACCTGGAAGAGCCAAGGGTGTCTGCAGCATTGGGCACCCGTCAGCAGTTTACCTGGGCAGTGGTGAAGAATGCCATGCCAGCCAGGAAAGGCACCAGGGATATGCCAAAGTACCACACCACGAGCCAGGATGCAGCATCCAGCACCAGGAGGTGCAGGAAAATCAGGATGAAGAAGAAGTAATTGGGCCTCAGAAGTCCCATCTTCTCAATGGTGCAGCGCAGCTCACGAAAATCCTCCAAGAGGGATTTCTGTGGGTAAGAAAAGGGATTTCTGTGGGTAAAGTGAGTATTAATGCACTATTTACTTTGAAAATGTCATAGAGCAGAGCCAGGAACTCTGAAACAGCCACAGAAGTCAGAGGTGATGTTCTGTCAGTAGGGGCTCCATGCCAAAACAGGCATGAGATCAATAGACCTTGTTTTTGCTTTTGTGCTGAGACATCCCAGTGAGGCGAACTGAGCAGGATCTGGGGCTCTGGAGCTCATTCCTGGCACCCAGGGGTGGATTTAGTGTCGCTGGGACAGTCATGTTTCCATGCATGCCCACCACCACCACCTCCTGCCCACCCACAGTGTCAAGCGTGCTCCCTCACAGGTGTTTCCTGCTACCTCTCCTGTTTTCTTTCTCCTCCCATGCTGAACCCTGAGCCATTCCCACCGCTGGAATCTAGGCCGCTCACCTTTTTATTAGACTCAAAGCTGGGTTGATCTGGTGCCAGCTCCCCAATCAGCAGAGATTTCATGTACTTTTTCACCAGGGACTTGTCGTTGTGAAATGCCACAAAGGCATCCTGAGGAACACAAAGGGAGGGAGTGAGAGAGGGCACACAGCTGAACACCAGAGGCTGAACCTCTCATTCCCCAGGTCTGGATTATAACACAAAATCCTGCTCCTATTGTCCATTTTCGTCTCTCCGGTCACTCTTTGCCATCGACTGGAGCAAAGAGGCCCGAGGAAGCTGGAGAAGTTTCAAGAGCCCAGATTTCATAAAAGCCCCTGGGCGAGGCTGGTAATAAACATGAAAGGGTTTGATGAAAACCCTTTGCAGAGGGAAACGTGTTCTTTCATCTGCTTGTCTCAGCACAGTCTGTCCCTAGAAGGCTCCAGCCAGCAGCCCTGCCCTATGGATGGGACCCAGGAGCAGGGAATGAGGTGTGTCTTTGCCATGCTTGGGATGAGGATTTGAAATCCTGTCTGTGTAACACTAAGGCTATAAAAAATAGAGGCTGAAGCCTCATATTCAGCAGCACAAACTGGGTGTCTCCCACAGTTCCTTCCAAGTTTCCAGGCGGGTTGATATTCTGGGGAAGTGGGTAACACTAATGACACAAAAGTGCCTGTCCAAGAACCATTTGAAATCCCAGTTTCAAATAAAATATAAACAATGGAATAAAGGATGAGATTCCAGATGAATCAAAACTCTTCTTTAGCTCACATCCTCAGTGGATTTTCCAGAAGAAAGGTAAAGAGGCTGGCCATACTCTTTTTTTCCTTTCAGAAAGAGTGGACAGAACAAAATCCTGGTTTTGAACAGACTGATTTTGCTGGTTGTGGCTGTGAAAATCAGCATGGATGGGCATGATCCAAATATCCTGCAGAGGGCTGGTCAGGATCAAGTTCCTGGATGAAGGCAGAGGACTTCCTTGGAGCCTCTTGGCTGGAGACAGTCTCTCTCTGAGTACTTTAGTCTAGAAAAAGCCAGAACAGGGCGACTTTTTGGACATTTGAGCTTTTCTACAGACATCTAGTGATGCTTTGTCAGAGTGACAAATGAACAACTCTGTCCAGACCCAGAGGACTGGGGAAATCTTTCCATTGTGATTTTGTGCCGCTCATCCTCCAGGTCTTTACACATTTTTATATTCCTCCTTCTTGCCAGCAATTCTGAATAAATCCGTAAGTATCTATACTGCAGCTTGGAAACAGAAGCCAGAATCCTTTCAAGCAGAAACTCCTACCCAAAAGATCAATATCACAGATTCTTATCACTATAAGGCTCTCAATCCTGCCTGTCCTTTATCCTCCCTGCTCTATAGTAATAATAATAATATTACTAACTTTAAGATTAACTTCAGAGATTAACTTTAAGAACTATCACCTACAACATATATAACTCACAACATTTGACATAAATTAAATGTTCTGCAATAGTCTTGCCTTGTATTTTCAAAATAATCCCCACAGAGGAAGAAAATTCTAACTATATACAGACAATTATGAGCTCTGGAGTGGTCTTGGAAAAACAATATTGGATCCTGGTTTTAGGTAAAGTCCTGCACCAGGAATTTCTAGAGACGCCTTTCAGTTCTGCTTTTCTATGTGGATTTCTTAGAATATATGAACATGCAGCATTTTAAAAGCAAAAAGAATGATTAAGGTTAGCAAGGACAAAACAGAAAATGTTGTTATGATGCAACACAAATGCACATCGAACCCACGATTTTGGCTACTGGTTGTGGTCCTGTCTTCAAAGGGATATAGTACAGCTAGAAGTCAGAAAACACCTTCAAGGTCAATTAAAATCAGATTGTAACTATTGCAATAATAAAATCAAGTAAGATCAAAGGTCATTTTTTAAACACATTCACTGCAGTTAAAGCCCCTGGGTGTCTATAAACACAATGATGTAAATGCAGATCCTTGCAGGAGCTGGGAGGACATAGCCTGGGGACAAATCATTCCGTGCATTCTGCATTCCTTGACTCCTTCTGTAAATGTCCAGTGGCAGAAAGTGCAGGACATGGCACCAGGATCTCTGGGCTGGCCTATGCTCTGAAGGTCAGTGAACTTGGGAGAAACCAAACACAGCTCAAACCTCTCCTTTTTCCTCCTCAGAGATCACCAGGTGTTTTTCTGCCCCAGTCTCAAGCAGGGTGCAAGGAATGAAATGTGAAAAATAACTGATCTGCTTCATTTTGGGCTGGGAGTTAGAAAGTGCTATCCCATTCCACATGCTGAAACCCGAGGGATTAGGACAGGCTAAGCAACTTTATCCGAGTCAGAAAGTCTTGTCATGACAAGAATTAAATCTCCCGCACCGCAAGTTTATGCCCATGTTTCCAGTGCTCAGATTTCTGCCTACTCAGAAATTCTGTGTCTCCTTTCGGCATAGTCTGGGAGAGCTGCTTAGAATTTATTATATCTGCCAACAAGCACCAAATGATTTTACATGAATCCTCCAGATCAAAGATTTTTGCGGGAATCCCTGGATGATCTGTGTTCAAATGTATTTGTAGGACTTTTCCTCACGTCCTGCAACCCAAGGTCATCGTGCTGCTTTCTCAGTCTGCTCTCTGACCAAGCACAGTGACGACCACCACCAGACAGGGTTCCCACCACGTCCTCCTTCCCTGCCAGAGGAACCACCTTCCTCCACTGCTTTCCCAGCTCTTACCGTGGCATCCTGCCCGGCATAGTGGCTGATAACCCGGCTGCCCCCGGGATGTCTCTTGGAAAACTTGCTGACATCATAAACCTTCCTGTCAATCACCAGCCACTGCTCCCGGCCTTGCCCGCGGCCGTTGCGGATCCCGACCTCTTCCCAAGTGAAAAGCTGTGGAAAGGCTGGAACGGGTCCCGTCCCCTTCTCGCTGGGGCCAGTCTGCGGAGCCATCCGTGCTGGAACTCTCCAGCGCCAGCGCTGCAGCTCCGTGTCCGGGCTGAGGGTGTTCCATCCCAGCCTGCCCGTTATACAGCCCCACTCCAAGCCACTCCCTGCGCTTCCATGGGCTGGTTGGCTCTCCTCGCCCAAACACACCCTTCCCAAGTTCCCTCCTCTTCCAGACGCTTGGGCACACCCGTGAGGAAAAGCCCTGCTCCTTCTTGTCCTTCTTGAGCTGCCTTTGAAAGGTCTGACTGCTCCACTGAACACAAACAGAAATAAAGAGAGAAATTTGGGAAGATCAACTGTTATCTCTAAATGGCCTCATCACCACCCAAACCCTTCAGGTTGTCCTTGGTCTTTGAAATTTTCTGTGTTGACCCTGGCACACTAAATTAATGTGTCTTTCTTAGCTAAATAATTGATTAAAATACCACCAGATCAAAGTAAAAAAAAACACATTAAGAAAGCATTCCTTATTTCCAGTTAATTTGGCTTCTATATTGATTATACTTCGCATAGCTGGTTTCAGTTTCCTGTATATTCTTGAGTCATGTAACCACCTAATTGTTCAAGTAATTAATTCATGAGTCTATAACATTAAAATATTTTGTAGTAACAGTAGTAGTAGTAATAATAGTAATAATAATAGCAATAATAATAGCAATAAATGTTAACACCAAGTTTGGCTGTAAATTCAGAAAACCATGCTCAAAGGCAATGTTGACATAATTAACTTTATTTAAACACTACTCTTGCAGAGACCAAGTCTAAAGATCTCTGATATTGTGAAGATCTGCTGTGCAATGAAGAGGTAAAAAGTTCTCAGCTGTAATAAAAAGCAGTGAAAAGGCATTGCCAAGTCTCCTATGAACTCTGCAGAAAAATCTAAGCAAAATACATGAAATATTGCCCTGCTTGAGATTTAGCAGTGTCTTAATCCTGATTGGGTTTTTCTAATCCAAAATTCCAAGCCTTGGGTGCTGTTGAGGAAGGTAAAAGCAGCATCCATGGTCTCTCTCCATAGATTTCCGTCCTATCCCTTTGTAGTGCAGCACTGAGTTAAATCCTGAATCATGAGTTTTACCCCTTGCCCCAAACTTTCTATTTATGTTTCTGAATTTCTCAGGTCTATAACCCCAAATGTGGCCTGCAGTGATGCCCAGTCCCTGCCTGAAGCCTGACCAGCTGCAGGTGTCAACTATCTCTTGTAAAAATGAGTTTCCCAGACAATTCACGCATTGGGATTTCAAGAAAACGGGTTGTTGTGTGAGCTCCCAGTTCTGAGAAGGACTGAAAACACTCAGCTGAAGCTGCAGACTTCAGGCAGGACAAAAAGATAAAGACAAAAGAACCAAACTACTTTCTTGACCAAGGCACCTCAGCAGAGAGAGGCATTTTCCCTGTCTCCCAAGCATGGAGTGGGCAGTCTTTTGGCTGACACAGAACTCCAAATTATGCAATTCTAATTCTTCAAATCATGTAGCATCTTGCAAATTAATCAGTCAAGCCCCAAACTGCCACTTAAAAGTTCCTGACATGTGGCAATTGGTGAACCACCCAAAGTACAAGGGAAACATGGCTGATGGTATTTATCAGAAGACAGTGATAAAACAATGGGAGGAATAGTTTCTACCCTGCTGTCACACTGCATTTTGTAACTCTTTATCTTGCTCTAAATAAAAGCTGAGAGTGTCCACACTAATGATGTATGTTCATGTTCTATGTATATGTGCAGACAGAGTCTTACCTAAATCAATATTCAGTACCTGAGGTGGTGGCAATAAAATATGCAACAGTTTGCGCAATTTTCCACAGATGTGGGGTTTTGTGCACATGTGAAAATATCAAGTTACTCCATAGCTGGCTGAAAGTACAAAAAAACCCTTCCCATGGCCCTATATTCAGACTTGTAAATGTAGCAGCTACTTGAAAAGGAGAAGATAAAACTGTGGCATTTGGTTTCTGTCTACAAGGAGATGCAGGATAAAAAGCCAGGAATGTTTTGGAGTGAACAAATATGGGATGTCTCTGTCTATACCCCCAGTCAGTAGTTGAGACTTTCAGTATTAATACAGTGGGTGCCAGCATCCACCAAACTGGTGGAATTGAGTTTGGGAACTCTAAGATGATTGTCCGCTGCATTAACAGTGTGCATAGATATTTATTGTCTGAATTTATTTAGCATCAGATCCCATCCAGAGTGGCCTGTAATGCCCAGTGATACTCTGTTAAATTAAAATCCCTTCCCAGTGTGAAAGCAGAAGCTGCCTCTGTCATTATCATCCAGGTCACTGAACAGATTCCAGAGGCACACGGAAAAGCTCAGACAGTGAAAGGCACAGTCCTGCTAACCCAGTGAAACTATTGAGAAATCTGTTAAAGTGAATTTACACCACACTCGGTGTTCTGCAACCGCTGCCCACACACCTGCCAAAACGCGTGTCCTACGTTCCTGGGAGCTGGTACACATGCACAGAGCTACTCCACAGCCCTGCTCCTGTGACTCAGAGGCTCCTCGCACAGGCACTTGACACAATTTCCCAGATTTCCAGAAGGACACTACGTGACTGCTCAGCTGGCGGCTGCTGCCTCAACACTTTTATCTCCCTGTCACGTAAATGTTTGCAGCTTACACTTAGGCCACTGGAGATAAATGGTCTAGAAATAAATCTGGTACTGAGATACCCCAGAACATCTCGGAAATAGTTCATGATCTTAGAGGTTTTTCCAGCATTAATGATCCTATGATCTTGTTCCTAAGAAAATCTTTTCCAGAGAGGATCTTTAAGTTCTGAGTAATTTTGTCTTACAGGATTTTTTTTTTACAGGGTTTTCATGGAGCCTCCCAAGTGGGAACACCTCCAGGTGGGGCTCCTGGACAAAACTGGGTGGAGAATCTCTACTTTACGAAGTTTAGTGTCTCAACAGAGTTGTTAGATAGACGACAGACAGTTGTGGGTTAATCAGGTCCCCAGAATTAGGTGTCAACAGTGGAGAAAGCTGGGAAAGCATGACCTTGGATCAGCATCTATAAATACACCTGCACTTTCCTCTGGAAGCAGAGCTGAGTCTCTCTGCCTTGCCCTGGCTGCTCTGGAGCCGTGGAACAGCATCTTTGATCAAAGCAGAGATGATCTGAAATGCCTCTACATCAGGAAGAAGGTACCACCTAATTTATATAAAATAACTTTCCTTTGAAGAGTTTGTCCTCAAGGGACTCTGGAATGGAGCTCACAGGATACTGAGCCCTTTGTGGAAGGCTCAGGGATGCTCTGCCCTACAGTGGCTCCAGGAAACTTACCTGCACCCATCCACAACCAACACACAGGTTCCTGTGCATAGAGCCTGTTTTTCTTCCTGGATTTCATGGACTCTCCTTCAAGACTCCCTCTTCTGTGACTATGATGTGCCTCTTCCCAAACACAGCCAGGAAATAGAAATAATTAAAATTATTTTATCTCCAGCACAAAACTTAATGGGGAATCCATAATTCAAGAAAAGACTGCATTCAGGAAGATCTTTTCAATCTTTTCAAGAGACAAAAACTTTTGCAGTTGGCAAAATTTTGTTTTGGAAAGGAAAAAAAATCCAGTAATTGATTGCTTGATAAAAACATTAAAAGGCACCATGTCAGTCAGGAGGAGAAAAGGACCACGTTTTCCCTTTTTTAGCATAATCTGGGTTAATGAGACACCACTCTGCATCTCAGGTGGAGCTACTTATCAGGAATAACATGTCCCATGAAATGGGAAGAAAAACCTAAAGCAAAACCAAGGGAGTTTTCTCATAGACAGAGTCAAATTTGCAATGGAGACCCTGCCTTGAGAGATTTAGTTTGCTCAGATATTCAAAACCTTTGTCAATTTTGTTTCATTCCTCAGTCCAGATATCAATAGTAAATTAACACAGTTAATACTATAAATAGTAAATTAACATAGTTTTTTTCCTCTGGGAAAGTAATCTTCACATCCTTTGCAAAAGAGAAAAAAACCACCTGTGGAAAGCCACGCTTTCCCTCCCGGCTTTGGGTTACATTTTATGGCCAAACAATAACATCCCAAGATGAAAGCCATGTTAATTAGAATGAGGGCCAAAATTAGGCTCTGTAATAAGCCCTGTGAACCTTCTCATCTAAAACTCCCCACAGAACAATAAGTGCATTAAAACACATATTATGTAATTTTTTTTGCAATTCCAATGAAATAAACCCTTTGCACCCTTCAGCTTCATGAAAGTGTGAATCCCAGGGGCTCTTCTGTGGCTTTAAGATATAAATTAGGTTGATATAGAATTATAAATTCTGTAATTCTCCTCTCCCAAGTGCTCTATTTTGTTACAAAGAATAAGACACAACATGATTCAGGATAAAATTGTTAAATGCCTGGAACAAACCATTTTTCTCATTGTTGCATATTTGGGGTTGTTCTTTTCAAACCAGGCAGCACTTTCGCTGCATTTTCTGCGCCCAGCGCAGAGCACCCACTGCTTACAAACTTCTAAACGCTCTCTCTGCCTGAAATTGGGCATCCACAGAAGAAGAACTCCACAAAAAGTGCCCGTGCTTGAAAGTTTGTTTTAACGCGTGGCTTGTGCAACCTTAATTAGAAACAAAGTGGCCTAAGCGAGGATTAAAACGCCCACGGTGGTTCCGTGGCCTACATGCAGCGCGCCTTCCTCCGTCTGGCCTTCCTGCGGGCCTTGGGCCGCCTTCCAGCCTCTGCAATAAATGTGGCGCAGCCTGCAACAACATTCGGCCACAATTCCTTCCCTGGCCTTCACCATCTGCCTCTGTCCTTCCTCGGCCACGTATTTTGGGGCATATTCTTTGGGCATTTTGCCTCAGAGCTGTCCCTCGTCCTTAAACTTCTACATCCTCCCCTGCCCACTCATAGTTTTTGTGTTTTGCTACCTGTTTTCTTTTGCAAAATTTAATTTTTCCATTACACTTTAGCAACTCCCACTTGTAGTTCCATGACCTTTTCACTGTTCTTTATATTCCCCATCTGCCTCACAGGTTGTCCCTCATCCCTCAAAAATGCTCTCACGAGTTTGTTTCTCCCGTTTTCGCTAGGGATCTAAGTCCCCTAAAGCTTATGATTATTCCTTCATTTTGGTAACTTTGGAATATTTGCTGAAGACAGAAATATCTATGGCTTTCTAGTCTCACATGTTTCTGATCTTCCTCTTGGATGAGGGGAGAAGAGGGAATAAAACAAAGAAAATGTCAAAACTTGAGCTCATTGCAGCATCTCCACTCACCTTTTATTTTACTTGGGCAACATCCAGCATTTCTTACCTCACCTTGTTTCTTTTTCCTAACCGACTGGGAGATGATTCTGGAAAGGAATTCAGGCTCACTTGTTAGAACATTGGCATCCCTTCTTGCCAGCAGAAGTTATCATTCTATCTGGGTCTGCAGCTAAATGATGGTTTAGTGTTCATCCCAAAAGGTCCATTATGCAGGAGGTGACCTAATTAGGATAATATTGCCCACAGGACAGCCCTCATCTCTTCCTGAGTCAAAGCACACATTATACAAGGAATTATGATCTATAAAATTGAGTTATTCTTGAATTTTTATATTTCCCTTAGAGGACAATCTACCACTGCTCTTGCTAATTGGGCTAATTAACCTTGGTACTAAGAATTTGGACTTACACTGTATCTTGAACTGGTATTGATCCACATCTCAGCTGCTGAATATTTATTACTGACAGATTGAAGTATTCTCTGCTCTAAAACTTCTCATTTTATGATCAAGTCACTGCCTCTTCTTTTATTGGGCTCAAGGTGCTCTGACAATTTTATTCTCTCACAAAAAAAAATCACCAAACTGACAAGAGCATAAATGATGAGCTGCAAAAATCAAAAAGCCAGGCTGGTTCTTGTGAGCAAAGCCAAAGGAGATTGCTATGGATCAATCAGACCTTTGGAAATTTTGCCTAAGGGGCACCAGCATTTCATATAAGCTGTCATGGGTGTATCATTTCTTGCTGCTGTTTCGAAACTTTTCTTGGTGGAAATTCCTCTCCATTTTCTGAACACTTAATACCAGTGCCTGCAGAAGATGCAAATCACAGAGAAACCTCTTCCAGTGTAATCCTCTTTCTTTCCCACCCACGAGTAGTGTTGCATTACTGCATTTGTCCTCTACACCTGACCTGTTAGGAAAACTCTTTATATTCCTTATAAAAAAATCCTGGGAAGCAGCAAATCCTCCCATTTATGAGCAACTCGGCCGCATTCATCATCTGTCCTGTGTGGATCTACAATCATCTTGATTTCCTGTACTTTCCTAACAATGGGAAGAATTCCATAAAGAACACCATTCCCCACTTCAGGAATTCAGGATAATGGATGCAAACACATCCACAAGTTGGGCAAGGACTGCAAATCCACACCATTAACAAGTCCAAATAAGTGGGTGTTGGGAAGGGGAAAGCTACAGCGTTTTCCTCTTTCAGTTGCCCCATCACCCATAACTGTCTGAACATCACCCTGACATTTTTATAATTCTGGCTGCTCCACTGCTGAAGATGTTCCTCCCTGATTAGAAAAAAAAAGTAATTTATTCCAGGTTGGAGCCACCTCTGTCCAATGATATTCCACTTAACTGGATAATCTTCAAAGCCTTATGAACCTCTGACATCCTCAGGAACTATATCCTCTTACCCCTGTCATGGGCAGGGACACCTTCCACTATCCCAGGATGCTCCAAGCCCCAGCCAACCTGGCCTTGGACACTTCCAGGGATGGAGCAGCCACAGCTTCTCTGGGAAACCTGTGCCAGGGCCTCACTACCCTCACAGGGAAGAATTTCTTCCCAATAACCCATCTAAACCTCCCTTCTTTCAGTTTGAAGCCACTCCCCCTTGTCCTGTCACTCCATGCCCTTGCTAAGTCTCTCTCATGATCGGATCCTTCCCTTCTGATCCTCTGGGAATGTCCTCCTCCCCTTCTGATGTCTGACTGCCCCCCTGTGGCTATTCCACAATGTTCAGGTTCCATTTTCAAGGCTAAAGGGTTTCCGCTAGATGGCAAATTTGGGGCTAGTGTTCTTCCAAGAAGGTGTATTCCAGTGTGTTTCTTGAGCCTGGAAAACTCTGGAGAACTCTTCTCGAGCCTTGAAAACTTCCAGCAAACTCAGCACATTCATATCTGGTTATGCTGAGTCAGGTCCCCTTTCAGTCTTACCCTTCAGGGCCGTGAATCTGCTCATCTGTGTTATTTTTCCTGGTGATCCAGGAATTTGGTTTATTGTATTGTGGATGTTTCCTCTATTGTGGCAGAGAAAACCCAGGAGAAGCACATTCTGGAGAAAGAGGTTTATAACTGTTCTCTCTGCAGCCGTGGACAGGCATTTGTTCCACCTTTTACAGCGTGAAAACTCTTGCACAGATGTATTTTACTCTGATGACAGCAAAAATTGGTAAGATAAGGAATTTTATTAATAGACTTTCCTCCATCCACAGTTGTAATAAGAGGGAAAGAAATGGAGCAGGAAAAAAACCAAGGTAAAACAATAACTAAGGCCCACTTTTTTAATGGTCTTAATCAACAGGTATTTAATGATTATTCCATTATTCCCATTACAATTTTATCCTGTGCTTAACAACACTCTTGGCCTGGGAAGATGCATATCTTCCATTCTCTCAACACCTTATCCTCATTTTGGATGTTGATTGGAAAAATTCCTCAAAATCCACTCATCCCACCTGGATCCTAATCCACCAGTCCCTGGGGGACCAGGGTGATGTGGCAGGTGCTACGTCCTGGTTTGGCATCTGTAACACTGGGGCAGTAAATGAAAAGACCCCAGGAAAGGCAGCAAGGTTATTCCAATAAATCCCACAGTGTATTTCCCCTCCTTGGGGTGTGTTTGGAAGGCACATTGTCCAAGAGAGGGAGACCAGCAATGTTTTGGCTGAGGTGTGCCTGTGGATACGCAGCTCATTGTGAAGTTAAACACTTTTAAACAGCAGTCTGAGCCCCAACACCTTTCTAACTTCCTTAGATTTGTCTGCAGCTCAGGCAGGAATGTCTCACTCTCCATGGGCCAGGAGTCAGGAATTCCCTCCTTTTAACAAATCACTCACAGGTTCAAAAAACCCCAAAGCTTCAGGAAATCACAGAGTGATTATGATCACTCTTCACACAGAATCATTGTAAAATGGTTTGGGTTAGAAGCGACGTTAAAGCTCAGCTCATTCCACCCCCTGTCATGGTTTACTGTATTCCACTAAACCAGGCTGCTCCAAGCCCTGTCCAACCTGGCCTGGAATGCTTTTGCTTCCTTAGTCACCCTTGTAGGGATCCCAAGTATGGATGTGACAGGATTCTCTCTCTTCTGACTCTCAGAAATGGGTTTGTAACACCCCAAAGTCTGGCACTGTGGAAACCACTTGCAGATCCCCCATGGGATATCACCAGTGGATAAATAACCCAGAGGCTTCCAGAGGAGATGTGGAGGGCAGCACTTCCACAGAATATGGCATGTGGAAAAACTTCCACTTTCCTGTTTCCCTACCTCAGTCAGGGCTCTAATTAGATCCTATTCCTAGAGAACTGCTGCCTGCACCTCCCCACCTCACCCACATATGTACAAATTGGTCTGGGGGCTCCCTATTACAAACAGGGATTTGAAAATACTGAACCCACCCCACTCCCTAGAGCTTCCATATTTCCCTAATTCCCACATTCCTTGATTTCATGCTGTCCCAACTTTCTCACTACACTCACAACAAGAACCACCCCAAAAAGCCTATGTTAGATAAGGAATTTCCCTCCTATATACTGAGCAAATGAAGGATCAGCAGATGGAAAGGAATCTGTTCCCAGTCCCAAAGCTGCCCCCAGCTCGGTGGGACACAACCTCCTCCATCCAGCTTTTCCCCAGAACTCAGCACCAGAGAAGAGGCATGAAAGAAGCACAAGAAAAAAATTAAGAGCACATCTTTAACCAAAAAAAAAAAAAAAAAGGAAAAATTGAATTAATTACATTCATCCATGGAATTAAGCGGCACCACCTCCCCACCTCTGGCTTAGCCAGCTCTCCTCAGTGCAGATCTTCAGGGTGACCACCACAGGAGGCAGCAAGGCTGGGGAATTCCTCTGCAGGGATCCACTGCTGCTTATTTATGTAGATAGGCATCGAGCCAGAGCTCCCCTGAATCTTTCAAAGAGCTGCCAAGAGAGAACCACACTTCCTCAGAAACAAGGGAATGAACCCCATGCTCCATCCAGAGCCTCGTGGGGAGAACGCCCAGATACAGATGAAGTAAAGGAGATCATGGAGTGGTTTGGGTCAGAAGGGACTTTTAGAGGCTGCCCCTCCCCTTCCATGTCCCTCCCATTTTTTCCACAGCACTGGAAAACCCTTGACTTGGGAACACTGTGGGTCAATACTCACTGCACGATGTCTGCGAAGGCCGTGAGCAGCGGCTTGCACTGGTACTCGAGGCCATGCTTGGCACACAGGGACTTCACCAGAGGGGCCACCTTCCAGTAGTTGTGCCGTGGCATTGTAGGGAAAAGGCTGTGGGAAAAGGGGATGCTGATTCAACGGCATCCAACATCACCACACAGAATTCCAGCCCCTCTGCTGTGCCTAATTCTGGGAGTGCCCCAAGCTCCCCTTGTGCCACGGCCATGGGTGCTCTGCAATGGTCCCTCCTGTGTCCCTTCAGTGTCTGTGCTGGGAATGCTCATCCCTGTGCCCTGCAACTCAGATCTGCAGTGGTGCTGGTGCTCCAGGAACTTTCTTTCTGGAGTTCCTGCTCCATCCCCACACAAAGAGCACAGAATCAACGCACGTTATCTTTTGTTCTTGTTTCAGCTGATAGAGGGACCCTGCAGGCTCTTCAGCCCTGGTGTAACTAGCACTCCCTGGAACTATTCCCAAGCCCTGTTTCCACTCACTGGTGCTCAATCTGGAAGTTCAGGTGGCCACTGAACCAGTCATTGAACAAGGACTGATGAACGTTGCAGGTTGCTTGGAGCTGAGAGGAAAAAAAAAAAAGACGTCCTGTTTTAAGTGTTATTTTAGCAAAGCCCCTTCTCAAACACAGGTTTCCCACCCCCACAGGAATTCTGGCTGGATACAACAGCTCCAGGAGTTATTTCCAGCCAACACAAGGTGGCCAGGCAGAGACAGATGGACTTTACATGCCCAGAACTGTCACAGATCTCCACAAATAAGGTCTCACCTGGGTAGAGAACCAGTCCACATTCTTATCATAATCGATGTGCATGGGGATGTGATTCATTTGGGTGACCCAGACAAACCAGTTGCTCTCTATAAACCTGTGCAAGCACAAAAACCACCACAGATCACACACCCACAATGTGACAAGTCAGTACAAAACTCCTGTGCACACACCAGCTGGTTGCTGCCCGACAAAATGAACACCAGGAACCCCAAACATCTGCTCAGATCAGACCCACACACAACTTCCACCTCCCGCAGCCTGACAGGAAACCACCCCTGTTCCACTGAAAGGATCAGGAGAGAGAAGAACAGGAAGTGATGAGGAAAATAACCAGGAGGGTGGAGAAAAGCTGACACAAAGGATTGATATAAACTGGGTAAAGAAAATATTGGAATTATAAGCTGGATGATACCTGACTAACAGGTGGAGGCCCAGGGTACCCTTCACCCCCAGGAAGGGCAAGTAGGTGAGGAAGAATCGGATGTAGAAGGACAGCATCCAGGCCAGGTCCTGTAGTACAGGGCACAGGGAAAACTTCATTAAAAGGAAGAATTTCTGGCTTCTGAATTTACCATCACTCCCTTTAAAACCTCCCATAACATCTTCTACTGGTCGATTTTTCCTCCCCAGCCGCATCACAAAGCGACCTGGCACCAGCCATTCCTGTGCTCAGGAATTACCCTGGTCCCATGAGCCCAGAAGAGGGCAAACACCAGACAGGACACGCTCTAAAGCGTGTTTTCCACGTGAAAACCACGTTGGGAAAGGCCCTTCAAGGAACCAAGCAGTGAGAAAACCAAAGCCCAGAACACCAGAGAACATCTTCTGTTACCTCGTGGATCTTTCACAGAGAAAGGCCCTTTGGCAAACACCATTTCCCAAATCCTATACCCACATCCTTTGCTGCAGACACACACAACTCCAGAGATCCTCCCAGTAAATCTGGCACTGGAATTCATCCCTAAACCAAGGAGAAGCCCCCCCAGGCCCCGTGGAGAAGACTCACCACCCACTGCTTCCGCTGCACAGCAAAGTAGAAGATGTACCACTGGAAGTACAGCGGCACCAGCGCCGGGGGACCGACTGGAGGGAGAAACAGAGCCATGGATTATCCCAGCAGGATGGGATGAGATGGGAAAAGAAGGGGCAGAGAGACTGCTGGCCATGGAACTGTGGAAGGGGAGGTTACTCACTGATGAAGAAGTACTTGTGCTGGTGGTTGTAAGGCATGAATTTCTTCTTTTGCACACCAAGCTGTTAAAATACACAAATTACTCAGGCCATGAAGACTCCTAAGCTTCCAGGAGATGTCCTATCCAACCAAGCCAGCATCCACCATCCCCTGCCCTGGGTGCAGAAGGGGCTGGGCAACGCTTTGCACACACACAGCGACCTGCACAGGAAGCTCTGCCCCTACAGAGGGCACACGCTGCCTAAAAATACTGACATTGAAACCCACAGAAACAGTTTGCTGGAAAAGCAGAGCTTCAGAATTAAAAGAACTCCAAGTTACGGCACTGTTATGACACTGTTAATGAAGATGACAGTGTGTGGAACTCCCACTTCCTTGCAATTAGTCTGGAAAACAGGGAAATGAGCATCTAGACACAAAATTGTGTCCACAGGAATGAGGGTGAACAGATTATCTTCCCTCTGAGGCTGCTCATTTTTCAGTGTTTGCTGTATAAACATAACAGAACAAGCCACTGGCTTCCTTGAGGAATGCCATTATATCCCTGTACATGTTCAAACTAATTCCCAGTGGCCCATCCCTTGATTTCAATGCAAATCAGAGCATTCAAAGTGACACTATAAATTTACAGAACTTTTTTTTAAAGGACAGCAAATGCTAAAGCCACTCAATTAACTTCAGAGCTGTACCAGAAATAGAGCTGGACTCCAGATGGGTGCCACTCTGACACCCACTGCCAGGCTGAGACCACCAAAATAGCTTCTTTGATCAGGAATTGTAAAAGTTCCAGGCAGCCCTAGCTTGTCATCTGCTGCTTCCATCCCTAAATCACTACAATTAGTCACACCGATCTTGGTAAAAGAGAACAACTTGTAATTCTGATCTTCACAAAACTGCAAGTCTCTCTTCAAGGGAAATAGCAACTTGCAACAGTGGCAAATATTTCATTTTTATCTTCCAACACCGCAAAAATAACTGTGAGTGAAATTTTAACAATATAAAGATCTCAGAATTACTGGACTATTGCTGAGGAATATTAAGGACTAGTGGAAGGCAAAGCAGCACTATATGTTATATCTAACTTATCACACTATATAAAAATCAAACTAATTGGTGTCCAGCCTCCAAGCTCTCTGCAGCTTCCCAAATTTGAACCCCCTTGCTGTCACCTCCCAGCTTCCATCAGGTCTCACCTCCACAGAGAGGGTTTTCCCCAAAGCAAAGAACAAGGGGTGCATGTTGACATCGGGATCCTTCCGGAAGCAGTTGGGTTTGGCGTGGTGCTGGAAGTGGAGGTGATTCCACCAACTGGCCGGGGCTCCCTGTGGGAAGGGATGAGAAGAAAGTGCCCTAAGGAAGGTGGATCGTCTGCCCTTAGTTCTCTCCTTATCCTGGGATTGGTTTTGGCTGCAGAGCAGGGCTCTGGCAGCCCCTCCCCACACCCAGTGCCCACCTTGAGATGGCCGATGACGAACTTGTGCACCCAGTGGTTCCACCTGGACTTGCTGAAGACTGAAAGGTGTCCAAAATCATGCTGGAGCCAGCCAGCCTGGGCCTGGAATTGGGAAAACAACAGTGCTGCTGGGGAAAAAGAAGTGCCAGGAGGGTCTGTGCCTGAAAAGGGCTTTCTTCTCCCACTCCCACGCTCCTTGCAACACAGCCCTGGACACCAAGAGCACTTCCACTGCCAGGGCCCAATCCAAACTCTCCTTTTTCACTACACACCAGTGCACTCCAGACTCTGCCTGATGACTTTTAGTCCTGGACAGTTGTTTTCATGAGGAAAGGGAAAAAAAATCATGGGAAAAAACCGGCCATGGAGCTAAGAACCAGCATTTATTCCCTCACAAAACTGCTCTGAAATCGGCAACAAAGTCTCTTTTAAGGAGCAGCTTGCTGCTGCCTCCTCCGAGTACTTGTAATTCCAAGGGGATCAGCTGGCCACGGGAGGAATAGCTGGGGCTTTGAGAGCTGCTCTGCCCTCTCCTCTAACTCCCTGCAAGTTCCCATGGGAACACAGTGGCTTGGCCCCTGCACACAGCCTTGGGGTTCTGGCACCGCGGAGCTCAGGAGCGGGGCAGGCTGGAATAAGGAAGGCTTTGATGGAATACGGGGAGGAAAAAGTGAGGCAATGCCTGCCCTACCACAGCAGCATGTGTAGTTTTGCCCTTTTGGTGGAATCCAGAGAGAAGCAGGATTTGGGGAAGTCCATGATGATAAGAGTTCTCCCCTGCTTATGGCAACGAGCACCTAAGTCCCAAATTTGGCTTTTTGGGGCTTGTTTTGTGGAGTTGCTCACCTGGACAGTGCCCAGAAGCACCGCAGAGAAGAGGAAAGGCACCAAGGATGCTCCAAAATACCAGATGATGAGCCAGGCTGCAACATCCAGCACCAAGATGTGGCAGAGACAGAGGATGAAAAAGGCGTGGTTGGGCTGGAGAAGCCCCATCTTCTCCACAGTGGCACGGAGCTCGCGGAAATCTTCCACCAGCTTTTTCTGCGGGGACACCCAAAGTCATCCACTGATGAGAAAATGCCTCAGGAACACAAAAAGGAGTTCAGTTTGCCCTCTCAAGGATGAAAAGGGGGAAAGCTGAGGGTCATGTGGAGAAAAATCTTTGCTAAAACTACAAATAATGAAACAAAACTACAAAAAATGAAACGAAGCTTCAGGCAATAGTGATTCCACAAGTTCCTACAATGTTATGTGCAGGGAATTTTGCCTGCCAGCAGAAGTTAAACAGCACAGTTTCAACCCCCAAACCAAGTTTTTAAGACACTCACGTTCTTGCTGGGCTCAAAGCTGGGCTGATCTGGTGCCAGTTCCCCAATCAGGAGAGGGCTCATGTACTTCCTTACCAGGGCCTTGTCAAGGTGAAAAGCAATGAAAGGATCCTGAAACACAGGAACAGGATGGAGAAAAACCATCATTCAGGTGGCAGCAAAAGAAATCTATTCCATGATATGCTGGACCATTCAAGAGATGCCTGTTGGGGAAACCAGTAACTTTTATTATTTAAATGTAGTGTCAATCTCCATGGCAACCAGGTGAAAAAAACCACTAGTGGCTGTTACCACTACAGATTCTGTCCCTATATTTAAATTACAAATCCCCTGGGCACACGCGGCACTTCGGCATCTAATTCCTGATCTCCCATTTACCTCCTTTTCCATATTTCTCTCTTGATGCCCAAATTAGCATATTTTTACAATCTCCCTCAGTCTAAGGAGGTGGGTTTTTTAAAATTTTCTGGGACAATATTTGCTTGCTGGGCACCACTTTGTAAGATTCCTGCATCATGTGTTGTTTATCGCTATAATTACAAGGCCATCGTAGTGTGCTTTTAAAATAAAATGAGCTTTTAAAAGATCTCTAGTCAGGAAAGGGGTTAAAAAACTGGGTGGTGTTGCCAGCTCTGGGTCAGCTGTAGCAACCTCCCTTCTTAGGGTCACTGCATAAAGGAGGGAAAGAGAGAGGGGAACCAACATTTGCATTTTCTCATTGGAAAAGGGGGGAAAAAATGGGGAGGAGTATGTGGGCAGAGCAGGGGAGGATGGTACCACACATTTAGACCAATCCTTTCCATGGAGGCTGTGAAACCTGGGAGTGCAATCCCAGCCAGGGGTTAGGGGACGGCTGACTGCACCTTCTAGAAATCAGACCAGCAAACCAGAAGAGTTCGTCCATTACTTCCTATTTTCCCCCGGTTTTGAGGAGTCTCATTCTTTTGATCCTCGGGGACAAACCCACTGGAAAATAAAACTTGGCAGGGGTTTCTGAGCGGTCAGCAGTTCAACTGCACCCGGCGGTGGCATTGATATCATCACCTAAAGAATGCAGCTGGCTGCAGTCCCACCATCCAGCCCTGCTCACACCATGGCTGACCCTTTTCTGCTCACAGAAACACAGAATGTTTGGGTGGGAAAGGCCCTTCAAAGCTCATCTCGTTCCCTCCTGCCATGGATGCCTTCCACTATCCCAGGTTGCTCCATGCCTCCTCCAACCTGGCCTGGAACACTTCCAGGGATGGGGCTCCACCACTTCTCTGGGCAAACCTGTGCCAGTGATGGGGCTTTGAAAATGCACATGTGCACCCTGCCCTCATGCAAATCCACTTCTTATTTTTGGCTTTAAATGAGATTCCTACGATGGGATCTTCGCGTGGAGATCTCAAGTTCCATCCTGACAAAAACACAGTCCATCAACACCATCTTGGGGTAGACTCACACCCCACACCCACCCTTGGGTCCAAACATATGCTTTTGGAGAAATTAATGGAAAAGGCACAAGCAGACAAAGGAAGGAAACACCATGGGCAAAATCACCCCACACCCAACTCCAACAGCATTTACTCGGCTCTGCAACAGCCGCTGGCACTCAGACGTGAATGATTCATTTCTTTTTCGTGACTGAAATACGACCTTCAGTGATTATCCTGCTCCAGTGCCATTTCTTGGGTTCGGGAAGTTCGAGGAGAGCAAAGGCGCCGGTGCACTTGCAAACAGCAACTCTGTCACCGCGACACCCGCGTGTGCCACACGGGTGGCAGCGCCCGATATTCTGAAGTGTGCAAGAATTACTGAGGGGTTTGGGTTTGTAATTTTTTTTATTCCCGGTTGCAGTTTTTAGCGATTCCTTCAGCAACGCTTCCTTGTAACAACAATCCCAAACAATCCCCGGCGGAGCGTGCGCCCTGTGTATTCCCTTGCAGACAGCGGGCAGCTCCCAGTGTACGCGTGTGTGCAACAGCCGAGTATTCCCAACGTGCCACACACGGGCTCCCTGCCGTGTTCCCATCCCGAGGGATCCTCCTCCGCGCTCTGCCCTGCTCCATCCCTCCCTCCGTCCGTCCCTCCCTGCCGGGGCCGCAGCCCGGCCGCTCACCGTGGCGTCCTGCCCGGCGTAGTGGCTGATGACCCGGGAGCCCCCCGGGTGTCTCCGGCAGAAGTGGCTGATGTCGTACACCTTCCTGTCGATCACCAGCCAGCGCTCCTGCGGCGCCGGCCCCCGCCCGCTCCGCTGCCCGATCTCCTCCCAGGTGAAGCGCCGCATCCCCCCCCGGCCGGGCTCCGAACCCTCCATGGCCGGGATCGGCTCGCTCGGGCTCGGCTCGGCCCGGCTCCTCCTCCCCGGGGCCCCCACGCCCTCCCCGGTCCCACCCCGGTCCCCTCCGCCCACTGGGCTGCGCTCGCCGTGCGCCCGCCCCCGGGGCCGGAGAGGGGCGGCCGGGATGCTGCGGGATGCGGTGATGGGCACCGCGGGACAGGAGGAAACCCGGGCTGTCCGGGCCGGGATGGTTCCCGGAATGATTTTGTTTGGAAAAGCCCGCTGAGAGCAGAGAGTCCCCCAGCACTGCCAAGCCCGTTAGTCACAGAATCCCGGCATGGCTCGGGTTGGAAGGGAGCTCTGGAGATCACACAGCTCAACCCCCTGCCGAGGCAGGGTGACCCGGAGCAGGTGACACAGGAATGCATCCAGGTGGGTTTGGAGACTCCGAAAAGAAAGACGCCACACCCTTCCTGAGGTCACTGAGCAGCCTGCCCCAGTGCCCTGCCATCCTCACTGTAAGGAAGTTCTTCCTCACGCTGAGCTGAAACTTCTGGAGTTTCAGTTTATGGCCATTGCTGGCCACCACCGAAAAACGTCTCCACATCCACGCGGCTTTTAAATCCCCCCAGCTGATCCCACCACTGCCCCGGACAGCTTGGTCCAGGGCTTGCCAAGCCTTGCCAACAATTTCCCCTCATATCCAACCTAAACCTCCTCTGGCACAACTGGAGGCTGTTTCCTCTTATCCTGTCACTTGTTACCTGGGGGAAGAGACCGACCCCTACCTGGCAGCACCCTTCTTCCAGGGAATTTCCCTTCCCCACACTCAAGTTCATTCTTTCGAACCACTTCTACAACCTGTTTCTCCTTATTTCTGGGCTGATTGTGACTTACCTTCCCTGCCCTTGGTTTTGCTTCCCCTTTCCAGCAGATCCCTCCCTCTCTTCTATCTGTTCTGCCTCTCCCCTTCCAGCTGCCTGTTCCTAGGGCTCCTTTTGGCTGCTCATGCCTGGATATGCGGCCAGAGGGAGGGAAGGTGTTGCCACAGGTAAATCACACCAAAACCCTGCAGATGATCCTACAGACAACAGAATAGCGCTGGAAGAGTGAACGACGCTAAAGCAAACTTCATCCGTGTGAGTTACAAATTAAAATTCCTCCCCGCACGCTCATCTCCCTTTCCATAGTAGCGCCCTGAACTCCCGTTATTGATCCCGGATTTCTTTGTTTCCATTCACACCTTCCAATCTGACCTAGTTACAGCAATCCCAGTTGAAGGTAACCATAGAAACAAAGAGCCACCAGGCTGCATCCCCTCGCGTTCTGAGCATCACCTGATGGCTGCATCACATCTTGGAATTCTGTGCCTGCAAAACACTGGATCAAATGTTTTTATTTCCCTCCCTTCAGCAATTCATATTAATAAACATTAATAACTGTTTAGCATATTTTAAACATAACAATTATATTCAGAATAGTAACTATTTCAAATTCCATTTTCCCCCATTATCAATTGCACAACAGAATATTTATACTAAATTTAGTTGATATTTATGACCTTCTATCATGAATCCAGGGGACACACAGTGATCAGTTTTCTTTCTCCTATATACTACATTAAAAACAAATAAATTCCATCTTCCTACATGGGTTAAACCTTTGAAAACTTGATTTGAGGGATGTTAACAGGCAAAAAGCACCACTAAACTTGATAAAATCCACTCTTGTTCCCTTCATGTGCCTCCTCTGGCTTCAGCAGCTATAAGGGATGTTAACACCTTATTAACACATTTTCCCAGACAAATTTATACAACAGCCCTTGGAATTCCCTTCCAAGCTCCTTCTGACATGAAATCCCTGGCTGTGATAATTTTCCCCTCAGCAGATGATTCAAGACAAGCCATGGAGGCTCCTGGAATCACCCAACGCTACGCAGTGAAGGTTTCTGTCCTGCCAGCTGCCAGCAGTGCTCGTTTCGCCTGCCCTTGCCGCGCTCGGGATCTCAGTGAGTGTCTTGGAGACAAGAATGGAATCTTTGTCATAAAAACTGCCAGGGAAAAAACTGGCTGCTGTTATAGACTCACCAGCATCCTGCATCCAGCTGGGATTCCTGGCATCAATCCCTGCTGGAATGCAATTAACCAGGTAAAATGAGTCCTCCAGTGCCCTGGCTCCTTATTTTACCTTCACTGCTTCCACCTCCATATCTGCTGACACCACCTCACTGTGATCCAGTTCCCCAGGCTACCAGGAGCCACCAAAAATCCAAGGTGAGGGAAGAGATGCTCTTTGGTTCACTCTTCTGATCTGCCTGCAAATTTGGTGACCGGGGATCACCAGAATGTGGAGAAAATATATTAGAGTTCCTTATTTCAGTACCATGATTTGGCTGGCGCATACTTTAAGTGACCTGGGTGATGAGGGAATCACTAAATATTTGGGCATCTGGTGACCAAACCAGTAATCAGGAAAAGAGGAGGTTGGACTGAAAGGATGGCAGCCTTTCTTTTCTTCTTTTAGAGAAAATGAGTTACAATAATGGATGGTGAGGTCTGAAACCACAGAGAAAAAAATAAAAGAAAAACTAACAAATTGTGAAAACCAGTTTTAAAAGGGCAGAGTCTAAAAAAAGACTCAGTTCTTGGCTTTGGTTCAGCCTAAGAAAAGCTGAAGATTCCCGGCACAGGGGAATTGTGGTGGCGTGATTTACAAGGTTCTGTCATTGGTGCAATTAAAACAGGCATGCTGATGAAGAAAATGCAGCAGGAAACCACTAATTTAGTCATTGTGTTACTACCAGGGAAGAGCCTGAAGCTCCTGGCAGCTCCCTGCAACACCGCTCCTACACCAGGCTTAGGATCCACTGCAAGGATCTGTGTAACACCAGCAGAAGGGGGAGAATCTGGAAATATTCCCGTTATTCTGGTTGCGTTATTGGGGATGAGCTGGAATACTGGAATAACGTGGCCTAAATGAGTTGGTATTTTACCTAGGACTCTCTGTTTGGGTTGTTAACACTTTATACCCACAATAAATTCTTGATTTTCCATACAAACAGGGTAACTTCATGAAGTATTTGCTCAGTGCTCTGACCTAACAAAATTTAGATGCAAAAAAAGACTGGGATTTGGGAGGAGTTTGCATCTTGCCAGGGAAAGCACCCAGGAATTACTCTGTTTAAGGGATGAGGTAAAAATAAATTTATCTTTTGTCCTTCAGAAGACATAAATTGAGATTAGCAGCTGAGGGAGAGAGGCAGTGATTGTTTAGAGTTTTACACTTTTGAAAGCAAAACCTGAGTAAAGGGAAAAAAGGAAAGGATCTGATGATAACAGAGGAACACCAGGAGGATTTTTCTAGAAATCATTACAAGACAGCATCAGAACAGAGCATTTCTCTCCTTATTCCCATCCTGCTGCAGTTCCTGCTGCTTTCTGAGTGTGATTCTGTCCTCTGCTCCCCTGGCAGCCGGAGCAGTTTGTGCCCTGACCCTGATAATCCCACGGGCAGCCCAAGATCCACTGCAGAATGTGGAATCCCTGCCAGCCACGGCCGCACAATGGGGATTTCTGTTCCTTTGTTGGTTGTTTCCCTCGTGAAGTTCCTCAGCTCTCAGCCACTCTCCCAGGACTAGGAAAAAAGTGGGATATGTCAGAGTAAAAAATATCCAGAGTCAAAAACACCAAGCAAATCTTTGGTGGCATTTTGTTTTAAATACATGGACTGCTACAGCATTCCTACCTAATCACTGGATTCCTTCACCTCATGCTCCAAGCTCCAGCCCCCCATTCCCAGCCCAGCTGTTTCCCACTATGTTTGAATTTATTATTTAATTTATTATTTATTTTTAAGTTCAGAGCTCCTCAGCCTTTCCCTCTCGTGAAAGACAGGGAAAAGCTGGGGTCCTTTCTCTCCTTACATGTATTTTTCCTCCGCAGAAAGGAAAAAGGTATCAAAAAGACTACTAAAAGTCTCAAAAAGTTTAAAGGTGCAGCTAAATCTGATTTTCATTCTATTTTTCTCTCCAAATCCTCACCTCCTGCCTTTTTCCCCTTCACAGACCTGCTCCATGTCTTTCCCTTGTTCACTGCTCTTTCCTGCTGCCTCCTTTTCCCACCACATGCCTTGGAGCCATCCGGTCTTCCCAAGTGATGGATCTCATATTATAAACTGGGGAAAAAAAGAGGATTTTCCCTGCATCCATGAGGACTGCAGCACAGCTACAGGGCATTTCCATTTGCTGGTGCCAGTCTGGGCGCTGCTGTCAAAGCCTAGGCCTTTCTAAAAACCAAATTAAAAGAAACTTATCAGACCTTGCCAACTCCTACTAAAACTCAACAAAAGGATGAGACAACAAAGGGAGAAAATGTAAATTTTTTATCACATTTTAAAACACTTTCCTCAGAGTTTCCACTTCTTTTACATCCAACCAATGCATGAGATGGTGCAAAGATACCTGAGCTACCAATTTTCCCTGCTTTTTCACCATTCTGGCCTGTCCCAGTAAGATATCCTTAACTGACTCATTAGTTGAGGAACTGCCTACCCCTTCCGCGTGTGCTCCCTGCAAAAACTCTTCCACTTCTACATCCCCTCTCCCATACTTTGTTCCCTTTCATGTTCCTCACCTTTTCTGCCCGTGTCTCGTGACTCTTTGGTTAAACTCAGGGCTTTTATGTCCCTCACACAAGCTCTTTGTGCTGCTAAAGCTACACCAGGCAGCAACCGCAGCCTTTCACCCACTTGGCCATAGAGCAGCGCCTGTTCTCCTCTCTTTGCCGGGGCTGATTTGTGCCCCAGGAGCCAAAGAAAACTCGGAACAAGCACTGCCTGAAGCCTGACAGCCTGGCTGGCTGTCCTGCTGGAGGCTGAGAGCAGCAGGGATTATTTTAGAGGCATCTTTCAGTGGCTTGTCATTAAGTTATGATGCGATTTTCCATGGGAAATATCCAGTGTGGGGAGTTCTGGGTGCTGATTTTACTTCTTCTGTCCATCTACAGGTAAATTCCAAAATGTACCAACCTCCAAATCAGCTCATTTCATAGAATCAACATCAAATCCAGAAATGGTTTAGGCTGGAAGGGACCTTAAATCTCATCCCATTCCAACCTCTGCCATGGCCAGGGACACTTTCCGCTAGCCCAGGTTGCTCCAAGCCCCATCCAGCCTGGCCTTGAACACTTCCAGGGATGGGACAGCCACAGCTTCTCTGGGAAAACCTGAGCCAGGGCCTCCCCGCCTCATAGGGAAGGATTTCTTCCTGAATTGTATGTATCCAGGCACACCTACAGGATATAAATCCCCAGATTCAAAGAACGCAGCAAATTTCTCCCTCATCACAAGCAACAAGTTTCAGGTCCACCTTAATGTGATGTCTGGCTGTAATTTAGTCTGATCCTTGTCATAGGGCTATTTCGAACCAAACTAAATAAAACTAGCAAGTCTTAGCAAAACATTCCTGTCATTTCTGACTTTCCTCACCCCACACCACAGGCAAAGACTCTTTAATAGGCTGAAAGTCTATCCTGTAGCACTTACACCAGGCAGAAGCAGAGGGAAGCTCTAGCATGGCTTGGCACAAAGCTAAAGATGAGGGATTTAGATTGGCTATTGGGAAGAAATCCTTCCCTGTGAGGGAAGTGAGGCCTTGGCGGAGGTTGCCTGGAGAAGCTGTGGCTGCCCCATCCCTGGAAGTGTTCCAGGCCAGGTTGGACAGGGCTTGGAGCCACCTGGAACAGTGGAAGATATCCCTGTCCATAGCAAGGGATTGGAACTGGATGGTCTTTAAGGTCCCTTCCCACTCAAACCCTTCTGTGATTCCATGGTTAACCCCGTGGATTCCTTCCCTGCTTGGGCCCAGCCTCTGCCACTACAGAAAGGATTAATAATCCTCCCACTTATTCATACAAAGCAATCACAGGAAAAGATTCCTGTCGCCAGGAAAGCTGGGGCTCACACCTGGCTGGTCCTGGAAAGTGGCCACACATCCTGTCAGAGGTGGAGCAAATCCGCAGGGAAAGTGCCTTGTGTTGTTTTTGTCCTTACACCACCACACCTTGCGTAACCTAGCCACGGGAACTGTGTGCAATAACGTGCCCCACGGCAAGGAAAAGATGGGAAAGATGGCATTATCCCACCTGTTAATAAAAGCATGGCCTCGGGCAGGAGAGCGCTGGCAGGGCTCAACCAGCTCTGCCTGTGACACGGGAAAGCTGTGAAGTCTGGCAGCCACCGGTGGCAGCCTGGCAAAAACAGAGCAAAACAATGCAGATTTTGGGCAGGACAGCAACGGCTCCTTTCTGAGCTCAGCAGTCAGAAGCGGGGTGAGGAGTCTGAGGGAAAAAGGCAGAAAAAAAGTATGAAAAGGAGGGGAAAAAGAAAAAAAGTAAAAAAGAGTAAAAATGGTAAAAAAGGTAAAAGGTGAGGGGAAGGAGGAGAAAGGGTGGAAAGAAGGGAAAGCAGGAGGAGGGGTGAAGGGAAAAAAGAGGGGAAAAGGAGTGGAAGGGGAAAAGGTGAGAAGGGGAGAAGGAGGGAAGAGAAAAAAGGAGGAAAA
>VYZT01021920.1:209096-293895 GCA_013400735.1 Pomatostomus ruficeps
GAGGTTTTTTTTTGGGAGGGGGGGATGCCGGGAGGGAGGAGAATGCCTGGGAGAAAGGATGATGCTGGGAGAGGGAGGGGATTCCGAGGAAGGAGAATGTCGGGGGGAGGAGGAGGATGCCCGGGAGGAGGGGGCGAGGGGAGGGGGTGTGGGTGGAAGGGGCCGAGCTTCCCTCAAAACACAGGGCTATGTGCGAGGATAAAGTGCATCAGTGCGGGGACAGCCAGCCTAGGGGGCACTTCCGAGCAGGCGGAGAGATTCCAAGGGCTGGGAAGCGAGAAACAAAGAGAAGGGAGGACATGAGCGACGGCGAAGGGAGGGAGCAGGGGATCAGCTGAGTTCAATCCCGCCAGGAAAGCTCTCCCCCTCCGGCACATCCCCAAGAGGCGCGGGGACAGGTTTTCCCCCCCTCCTCTCCCCCTTCGGGCAAGAAGACAAAGAACCGAGTGGCCCCATGGGGAAAGGGGGTGAGCAAGGGGGGGATTCGGGGGAGCCGGCGGCGCAGATCCGCTTCTACACCTGGGAGGAGATCCAGAAGCACAACCTGCGGACGGACAAGTGGCTGGTGATAGAGCGAAAGGTTTATAATGTCACCAAGTGGGCAAACAGGCACCCGGGGGGCCAGCGAGTGATCAGCCACTGCGCCGGCGAAGATGCCACGGTAAGGACCGACCCCCGCGGCTCTCCCGGCTCCAGCAGCATCCTCTGACAGCTCCTTCCCTCCCTGAAGGGAGGCAGCTGCCTGCTGTCCCCTGTCCCCACCTCCCCAGCACCTGCTGGACACCCGGCTCAGCCCCTTCGCTGCTCCCACCTGGGTCCAAGCGGATGCAGGTCCCCGCCTGGAGCCGTGCTGTCTGGAAGATGGGTTGGTAGGGATTGCTCTGCTTAAATCGTGCTGGTTTGCCTTTGTCTCCTGCTTGTGCCGTGCCTCGAGCCCTGAATTCAGGAGCAAAGTGTCCCAAATCTCCCCTTTTCCAGTGTGGAGCTTGTGACATGCAGAGTCACGCAGCCAAGCACAGGGAGGGTTAAAGAGAGGCCAGGCTGTGTCTCAAAGTTGCTTCTGTGAGAAGGCTTTAAAACAAGGAGCTTTTTAGCTTTTTTTTTCCCCGGGAGAAAATTCTCTGGAGAATTTGGTTACAGGTTGCTACAGAAAAGAGGGGAAAAAAAAAAAAAAGCAGCGAACCATTTGCTGCTGCTCCAGCTGCTCCTGCGCTGGGTTCAGCCACCTCTCAGGTTTCAGCAACGTAAAAGATAAGAAACCAAGCAACAACAACATAAAAAAAAACCCAACCCTGAAAAGAGGAACAAATTAGAAATAAATTGTTTGTTGTCTGGAGTTTCCCTCGAAACCACCTTCCTCAGAAGTGCATCCAGAGAGCATGTTCTGTCCTCAGGGCGTGTTAATGAAATCCAAGCTGCCTCAGAGCTCTTCCCCAAACGTGCAGAGACCAAGCAGGAACAGGAACTGTTGGCCTCCCACAGCTCCTGACACCTAAGCAAGGGGAAGGCTCCACGTGCGACAAAATTATTTGGCAGAACCTTCCCTTTCCATCAGCCCCCGTTTCCCTGCATCCCGTGGTTATTTTCCATTCTTTTCCTGGAAGCACTGAGCTGCATTTTGGCCCTTTTCAGTAAATCCTTTGAATGAATAGCTTTCTCCCTCAAAAAGATGGGTCAGGTTTTGCTTTCAACTGCTTAAACACAGAGCTGCTGAAACAGAAGGAGTTTGACTCCTATCCTCAAGAATTTAACTCCAGTATCTCCATTAGCAACCAAAAAGCATCTGCTACTGCGGTTGTCTGGAATGCTTGAAAGGGAGGCTGAAACACAGGTTGGTGGTTCCAGGATTGCTGGTTCTCCTCCCACCTCCCCACCCTACACTGCAATCCCACACTCCATGAAGGCATGGCCTTAAAAATGCTCTGAAATTGTTAAATCACCACTCCAAGCACTAAACCAGGACTGGCACCAGTTTTCCAGCTCCCCTGTGGTGAACAACCACTCACAGCCAAAAAACCCTCTCTTGTTCAGGGGAGAAAGGCTTGGCCTTCACCCTGGTTGGGTTTAGATTGGATTTTAGGAAGAAATTCTTACCTGTGAGGATGGTGAGACCCTGGCACAGGTAGCCCAGAGAAGCTGTGGCTGCCCCATCCCTGGAAGTGTCCAAGGCCAGGTTGGATGGGGTTTGGAGTAACCTGAAATACTGTAAGGTGTCCCTACTGCCATGGCAGGGGAGTGGAATGAGATGATTTTTAAAGTCCCTTCCAACCTAAACCATTCCATGATTCTATGATTTTTTTAAACACAACACCTGAGTCTGGGACAACCCATTCTGATGTCACCTCACAGACAGAGCACGAAGGCAGGGGCACTTTGCAGTGTCCCTGTCCCAGAGGTGTTCAGGAATGTAAAAGAAAAGCCTTGTGCTGACTGCTTTAAGCACTTCCAGTGCTCAGGTACAGCTCATACCTCAAATATACAAAGCTTTTTTCTTTTCACCAAAAGCAGCTGGAACAATTCCCACATCCCATGAGACACTTCGGCTTATTTGGTCAGTAGATCACAAAGCTGGGAGGTCAAGTGCCAATATCACACAGCATTTCCCAGGGCTTATCTTTTTCCTTAAGCTTTCTATCTCCTGCAGTACAGAACTGAGGACAATTCCAAATTTCAGGTCCTGTCTTATATTTGGGACCTATTAGCAAAGGAGCTGCGTGAGATACAGTTAATAAAAACCCAATCCTTCCATCATTTGCAGGATCTCCAGGCAGTGAATACCCAATCAGACCTCCAAAGACTTTTTTATTCCCAGTAGTTAAAATAATATTGAATCAACATTTTTAAATGCTTCTTATGCGTCACCCTCTCTCTCTTTCCCTTTCTTCCCCTTTTTTTCCCCCAAAAATTGCAGAGCCCTGCAGTAGGCACAGTCAGCTATTCACTTCCCCCCTCATTCAGCTTTTCCTTCCTCTTTCACATCTTCTGCAAATTGTTCCAGAGAAGGAAACCAGGAAGCAGAGTCAATGTTTCAGTGACACAGTTATGGGTCCAAGTTTCTATTGATTTTGGTAGACTTTAGGCCCAAGGTTGTTGCCCAGCATTTTTGAAGCCCAGACTTTTGATGGAGGGCAGCTCCCAGCAGGGTCAGCTGGACACAGGGAGCACTTTTCAATCCACCCTTTCTCTTTAGAGCCAGGAGGGAGATTTTTAGTTGGTCCCCACAATTATTAGGCAATGGCACAAAGGTGGAAAGGCCGGAGCATGGTTCTCCTGACTCCTGTTTTTAAATATTTTTTTTCCCATACTCTCTTAGCACTTCACGGAACCAATCTTTCCAGTTCTCCCAGGTGAATTCCAAGAGCTGACTCCAGTTCTGTGCAGTGAGGGAAAGGCAAGGACAGAGTGAGGGCTTCTGATCTGGGTCAGTTTTCTGTCCCTGCTGCTGTCCTTGGGGTTAAAATTCCAACTGTGCCATGTGAAAGGATCAGGCCAATATCTCACTATGAGCATCAGGCACCTGTGGGATCCAAGTAGACAAAAATATGTGGAAAGGGGAAGGAAGAGAGAAAAAGAAGAGTCAGATAAAGTCTTGAATGTCAGGATCAAAATGACGCCACAAACAAGGCATTATTCTTCTGAAGAGTCATCACTTTTTGCTCAGCCGTTTTGCTGCTGGGATCTCCAGGCCTGGCCAAACCACCCAGGAATATTTTCTGTGTTTGCAGTCACATCCAGCTTCAGTCACCACAGTCACCCCCTCTCTTGACTTGCCTCCAGGAGCAGACTTTCCAAGAGTATTTATATCCTGGGAGGGATTTGCACAAATTCCCCTCTGCCTACCTTCTAAGGGAATTAACAGGATTTAAGTATTTAGTTGCTCAGAAAGAATTTCTTGAGGTGCCTTTCACCATATGGCTGGATGCCATCCCAGGTCTCACCATTCCCAGGGCAGCAGATTCATCAGCCTTTAGTGGAATTAAGGTCCCAAACTGTGACCACAGAGCTGGAGGTCACCTGGCCCCCCTCTTCCACAGGTTCCACAGCTGCTGGTGGTGGGTGGGAATGTCACAGTGAACGGAAATACAGCTCACTCCTGAATCTCACCCAGTTCCTCCTGTTTCCACTCCAGGATGCATTCCAGGCTTTCCATATCAATCCCACCTTGGTGCAGAAGTTTCTCAAGCCGCTGCTTATCGGAGAACTCGCCCCGGGGGAACCCAGCCAGGACCGAGACAAAAACGTGAGTATTTGCTCCTCAGCTGGGGTTCAGGGTGGCTATTCCCACCATTTTTTCCCTCTTGGGATGTTCTCCAGAGAAGGAGAGAAGTTCTCAGTGACTGAACATCTCCATGTAGCCATATTCGTATCCCATTATGGATTAAATGTGTGTGGACAGGGGGTGACACTTTTGGCTGTACAAACTTTTCCTTTCCCACAGAGCCATCAGCAGCCAATTCCTGGCAGCCCATTTCAGGCAGCCAGGCTGGACTGATCCCATCCTGAAGGAAAATGGGAACTGAGACATGTGGAATGGGAAGTGTGCACCAGCTCTAGGGTCCCCTCTGCTGCTCCTTTGCTGGTGACCAAGCTCCAATGTCCCCAGATGTCTCATTCTGGTGGCCGTGCTAAGGAGCAGCAGCCCAGCAAGGGCCTTCCCCAGCCACTCCCCATCCTCAGGACAGCTCTGTATCCCTGCTCATCCATTATTCAGGCCCAGAGCGTGGCACAACTGGCTCAGGAAACTCAATCCTGCCCCGTTGTTTGTGGCTGGCCATGATTGTGATATATCTGTGTCACTCACAATAGAGGGGACAACGCTGGCCCCCAGTGACCCAGGAATGCTCCTCATGGATGGCTGCACCGGAGCTGGCCCAAGGATTGGATGGATGACGGGTGATAGTGGGTGCTCATTATCAGAGGCCTGGAATTAGGCACAATAGCACTGAATTCCCTCTTGCTCCAGCTTCTCCTTAGTGCTCAGGAAGCTCATTCAGACAAAAGCCGTCAGGTGACGTGACACTTACCAGAGCTTGGATTACTCTCCTGGCTCCAGGTCCAAAAGGTCAGGATGTGGGCTCAGATCAGCCAGGATGTTTATTCCTAGGAATACAGGGCAAAAAGCTGGAATATGGAGCCAGGGTCCTTAGCATGAAGCTCACCCTTCCTCCATCCATCCCACAACTCATTCAGGCTCACTCCCAAGCCTCACCCTGCTCTTGCCTGTCCCGTTGCAGTCCCAGTTGGTGGAGGATTTCCGGACCCTGCGGAAGACAGCAGAGGACATGAACCTGTTCCGAGCCAGCCCTTTGTTCTTCTCCCTTTACCTGGGCCACATCATTGCCATGGAAGTTTTGGCTTGGCTCATGGTTTCCTACTTCGGGACCAGCTGGATCACAACCCTCATCCTCGCCTGCATCCTTACAACTTCCCAGGTGACAAAGAGAGACCTTCCTGTCCTCGTTCAGTTAATTCCCTCTCTTCCTCACACTCCCAACGTGGCCTCCATCTCTGTTTCTTTCCTGCTTATCTCTGATTCCCAATGGCTTCTTAATTATTTAATTTCCCCTCATCCCAGGCCCAGGCAGGGTGGCTGCAACATGATTTTGGACACCTCTCTGTCTTCAAGAAGTCTTCCTGGAACCACATCGTCCACAAGTTTGTCATCGGTCACCTGAAGGTAAAGGGAATTCTGGAGCCAGGGAATTCTGGGAATGCATCTCTTTGGCTGTGTCAGAGTAGGAAAGAGCAGCTCTCAACCTTCCCAAAGTGAATAGAGGCACAAAAGAAGCTGGTGACCATTGCCCATGGAGCAACCTGGGCCAGTGGAAGGTGTCCCTGTCCATGACAGGGGGTTGGAACTGGATGAGCTTTAAGGTCCCTTCCAATCCAAACCATTCTAGGATTTTCTGGGAAGACACAGTGACCTGTATCTCACCCAGAGTGTATTTATTCTGGGTTTTTTTAATATGGATGATCCTTAGGGATCCCTCTGGAACCAGCAGTCTCATAGCAACCAACAGCTCCACCACTCCCTGCTTGCTGCTCTTTCCAAAGCACATCCCTTTTTGGCCACAATCTGAGTCTCACCACTTTAGTTCTTACAAATGATTGGGTAATCCCACCGTTGGAGCAGCTCCACATGGATGAAAACTCCTTGTTCTCCCTGCCCAGGGTGCCTCTGCAAACTGGTGGAACCACCGCCACTTCCAGCACCACGCCAAACCCAACATCTTCAAGAAGGACCCAGATGTGAACATGCTGCACATTTTTGTCCTTGGGGACACACAGCCTGTTGAGGTAAGGAAAAGCGGGGGAAACATGGAAAACTACAGTCCGAGAGGGCCTCAGAGAGTGGTTGCGCAAATCCAGGAGCTGGCTCCCATCATTAGACATGACTTACACAAGCAGGACTTCCAGGAATGCTAGAAAGGAAATGCTTAATCCAGGGATTTCGTCTGGCTACGTTGTCTGACAGGAGTTTGGAGCCAACCCTTGGGCTGAGGAGCAGCACTGACTGTTAATTCCCAATCCATTTCCTGTGCTGACCACAGGAGAAAGTGTCCTGGGGTAACTCCGGAAAAATCATGCAGATGGGATTGGAGAGAAAGCAGAAAGCCACTGAAGGCCACTTCATCCTGCTGTGGCTTGAAGTGCCAGCATGAGGGGGAATTATGGTGTTCCTCAGTATTCCAGCAGGAGCATTTCAAAACTGACCTTCAGTTTCCATAGCAAATATCTTCCAGCATCAAGTGATTTTAATTTTAATTCGATCTGCCCCTCCAGAGCCAAAATATGTACTGCCTGCTTATAAAACCCTACCCAAAGCACTTAAATCATGGTGTTTTTCACAATGGAACGTGAATTTCAATTTTAAAAACAAAACCCAAATAAAATGGACAAGCAGCAAAGACAACACAGAGAAATACAACATTAAAAATGGTTTCTCAGCCAGATTTTGTATTATTGAGAAAGCAGACTTAAAGGAGAACCTAAACATTTATGTTAACAAGGAAAACTGGATTTGTTCCTCAAAGTATCTGATATTAGGCCAGTATCAGTCTATCCCAGTATTTTCACACTGGTATATAAACCTTTTCCAGATTATGCCAAAGGCACAGCCTTGCAGAGCACAGCCCAGAGGGAATGATGTGCCTGATTTATTGGTGCTACAAGCCTTCCCTTCCACAAAATCAGACTTTATCCCTGTCACATTCATATTAGTAAAGATGGAGGTGCTGACAGCCCTCATCACAGACACAGGGATGGCAGAAGGTGAAGTGCATCAAAATTCCATCCAGGAAAGAGAAATTATCTTTTAAAAATTGAATTTACACCTAATACAATGACAAAGTTGGGATATTTAATCACACCAAAACACTTCTTACCTGCTGCTGGGAATTCAGTCAAAACTCCCTGATCAATAAATTAAGAATTATCGCAGAGAAACTGCTTTTACCTGGGAATGTCCCAATCTCAGGCTGAGCTGTCTCCTTGTGTCCTGCAGTACGGCAAGAAGAAGCTGAAGTACCTGCCTTACAACCACCAGCACGAGTACTTCTTCCTCAGTGAGTATCCACTCTCCTCTCTTCCCTTTTCCCAGAATGCCACTTGTCCTTTCCAGCCCTCACTGTGTGAGCAGAGCAACTCCTCAAATCCCAACTCATCCCACCCTTCCTCACGACCACCGTCCCCTGTGCAGGTCCCAAAATCAGCTCAGGATGTCCAAGCACCTGGAACATTGCCCTGTAATGCAAGGGAATGTAAAACAGCTGAGGCTGGGAATAACCTCCATGTGAGAGACTCCATGGAAACACTGCACGTTCCCAGTTCCATGGAAAAACTGCACGTTCCCAGTTCCATGGAAGCAATGCTCCATGTCACCCACCTTCCCACCCCTCTGATGGCCAAACCATTTCCCTTTGCCTTGCAGTCTTCCCGCCTCTGCTCATCCCTGTGTATTTCCAAATCCAAATCATCTCGACCATGATCAGGCGCAGGTTCTGGGCGGTGAGTGAAACATTCCCTCCATCCTTCTGGGGTCTGGCTGGAAACTGGAGCAGAGAGGGAGGCCAGTGGGCAGGCAGGAATTACCCAGTGTTCCCCACATCACCAGCAAGGAGACGTTATCCAAGATGGGCAAAGTGATGCCTGGTGTTTTCTCTCTGCCCCCAGGACCTGGCCTGGGCCATCAGCTACTACCTGCGCTACTTCATCACCTACATCCCGTTCTATGGCATCCTGGGATCCCTGGGTCTCCTCACGTTTGTCAGGTAGGGGATCAAGGGCATCCCTGCTGTTCTCCCATCCCTCCAGTGCTGTTTGAGCCCGGCCTCAGCTCTGCTGTGTCCCACTGCTTCACTTCCCTCTCAGCATCTCCCAGTTCCAGCTCCTCTGGCACTCTTCCTGCCTCTCCCTCTGCCCCACAATGCTCCAGCCAGGATTCTCCTGCCTTTCCTCACTCCCTGTTCTCACACACTGCTGATCCCACTTTGGTCGTGGCTGGACCCTCCCAGCCTCATCCCACCCTCTTCCCAGCTGACTGTGGAGGTAATTCTGTGCATGCTCCCAGTCTGGAATCAAGCTGGAAAACTTATCACAACCAGCCCATTATTCCCCAGATTTCTGATTAAACTCAAAGTGCAGGGGAAAAAAAAAGAAAAATTGCAAAATCAGATCATCTGCTCTTGCAGAAAACAAGCCCTGAACAAAGATGATCCCAGGCAATTCCTTGCCAACATCCATCTAAGTCTCTGCTGCTCCCTGCAAACCCCTCTCTAGTTACCTGATATCCCTGTGTCTGGTAGAAATTGTCACAGTTTTTCCTGGTTTTGCAGGTTTCTGGAGAGTCACTGGTTCGTGTGGGTCACCCAGATGAATCACATTCCAATGGAAATTGATTCCGAGAAGCACAGAGACTGGCTGAGCTCCCAGGTAACTGGGAGGGGGGGAAAAACACCCCTGACTCACCCCAAAATGGGATTTACTCAGAGTGGCTGAGTTATCACTGGCACCCCTGACTAGGATAGGGTGTCTGTCCATGATTTTTCCCATAAAGATGTTTTTCCCAGGCCAGTAATGCTGGCTAAAGACATGGAATTCCAAAGTTGTGTTATTAATTTGACAATCAAAAGGTTACCTGCTCCTGGAGGCGAGTCGAGAGAGGGGGTTGACTGTGGTGACTGAAGCTGGATGTGACTACAAATCCAGAAAATATTCCTGGGTGTTTTGGCCAGGCCTGTAGATCCCAGCAGTAAAACAGCTGAGGAAAAGGTGGTCACTCTTCATTCTGGAGCCTGCCTTTGCCCTTTCGTTCTGGAAGATGAGTGATCGAGTCCTCCCTTTCCTCTTTATTCTAGAACCATATTCTTGATATGCTGGCAGTTCCATCTCCCTGCAAATCCAAGTAAATTGTCTTAGGGAGGAACCCAATCAAGAATTTGGTTGAATTTTAAGCATTTTTAGAAAAAATAACGTATTTTATGATCATTAATAGCAAGAATAGCTAAGAAATGTTGTCAGAATACCGCACTTCAGGCAAACTGGGCAAAAACTTCACAGGGATGGGAAAGCTTTGTGTCTGTGCATTTTCCTCCTGTTTTCCACCTTGGTACTGCTGTTAACCCTCTGGTCTCCAGTGGGAGAGGCTGAGATTCAGGAATCTGGGTTTGGGCTGCTACACTTCACCAGCAGTGAGAGTTTGATTAGCTGAGGCCCTGAGGGAGGATTACAGCTCCCCTTGCTGCACCCAGCGGGCCCAGTGTGGCAGGATCCATGCTCCCAGGGCTCAGGGAAGAGGAACTCCACCCTGATTTTGGGATGAGCCATCCCTAATCCTCAGTTTTCTCTCTCCCTGGCAGATGGCAGCGACCTGCAACATTGAGCAGTCCTTTTTCAACGACTGGTTCACCGGACACCTGAACTTCCAGATCGAGCACCAGTGAGTTCGGAGCCGGGATCATGAGGGCACTGTCAGCTTTGTCACAGCCCAGGGGAGGGAATTATGAGGTGGGACCTGGTCCTGTGCCAAGGAAAGAGAGTCCCAGACTTCAGAGTGGTGGAAGTTTTGGTTGCCCTATCCCTGGAAGTGCTCAAGGCCAGGTTGGACAAGGTTTGGAGCAACCTGGGATAGTGGAAGGTGTCCCTGCCCATGGCAAGGCGGGAACTGAATGAGCTTTAAGATCTCTTCCCACCCAAACCATTCCATGATAGTCTGCTTCTATTACAGCCATTACATTTTTCTCTCTTGCTTCAAAGCTTGCACTTCCACAGCCTTAATTTAGGGTTTAATTAGGAGGCGTCATTATGCATCTACCATTTCCCCAGGCTGTGGGCTCAAATCCCAAGCATCCACCTCAGAAATCTCCCCTCCCCTAAAACACTCCAGTGTTTGATAGGGTGTGGGACTGTGTGGGATGCTGGGTACCAGATTCCAGAAAAAATATGGAAACCAGGGCCATATGGACAGTCTGTTGCCAATGGCAACAGCAAATGTAAAAAAAAGGACTTTTAGGGTGAGGCTGGCTGGTTTGGGAGCCAGCTTAGAAAATCTCCATGGAAGAGCATAGGGCAAGATCCCCCAAGATCCTTCTTTATCTGCTTCCAGAGGTGATAAAGCAGGTTACTGGGAACTCAATTCAGCAAGAAACAATTATTCCCAGCGGAAATGGGCGGCCCTCTCTGAGGCTGCTCCCTCACTCCTGCTGCCCTCCCATTGCACTCATAGTGTCCCTTCTTGCACAAAGTGGCTTTCAGTGTGTCCTGAGCACGGCTTTGCTTTGAGGGATAGCAGGAAAATCAGTTTTCACCACCTCCTTGAGACAGAGGAGTATAAAGCAGGGCTGTGCCTCTCCTCCTTTGTTTGTGCAGCTTGAGGAGGAGGCACCAACAACGAGCCCCTGAGGATGCAGAGATGCCCATCCCTTGGCACTGGTTTCGTGAGTTTTCTCAGGTTTGTTTTCCCTCTCTCCTCTCCAGCCTGTTTCCAACAATGCCACGGCACAACTTCTGGAAGGTGAAGCCTTTGGTGAAGTCGTTATGTGCCAAGTATGGAGTCCAGTATGAGGAGAAGCCCCTTGGGAAAGCGTTCGTAGACATTGTTGGGTAAGGCCCTCCTGATCCCACCTGCAGCTCATTTTTCCATGGACACCTGATATTTTCTAGCACAGAGGATTCATGACTCAACAGACCCTTCAGAAATGCCACATCAATGTGGTGTTGCTGTCAAAGTACCAAACACTTACCCTTTGGATGGGTACAAACCTGATCATGCCATTTGGGGACATGGTGGCTCAGCAGTGCTGGGGTCAATCTTAGAGGGCTTTTCCAACCTTAATGGTTCTGATTTTTACACCACACTGTTCTGGCAGCTGGTGCCTCCTGCTGCTGGGAGCCACCAGCAGATCTCCTGCTGCGGAGTGAGATGAATCAGAGGGAAGCAGGTCAGGTTACAGCCCCTGCTGCATCCCCTGAGAGCTTTGCCAGCAGCAACAGGCAATTCCTCACAGGCAGAGCTGGAGACGAGTCCAACAGTCCTTGTCAGCAGCCTCGCTCTTAATGTCTCAGTTACTCCGAGGGGAATAATTCATGGCAGGGAACATGAGAAAGCTCTGCAGTCCAGGCACCTCCTGCACAAACCACTCTGAGCACAGGCAGATTAAAGTGGGGTGGCCACAATGGGCAGGAGAGCTGAAAACTGGTTCCAAACCTGCTTTTGTCCTCAAATCCAGTTAGGACAGGACCAAGGCACAGCAGGGTGAGGCCTGGAAGCTCCCAGGAGATCTTACAGCCCATTTCAGTGCCTAAAAGGGCTCCAAAGGAGCTGGAAAGGGATTTTGACAAGGCCTGGAGTGGCAGGACAAGGGGGAATGGCTTCCCACTGACAGAGGGTGGGTTCCGTGTGATCCTAGAATTGATATTAAAATTCAGTAACAGGCTTCATTGCAGGATAAACACAACAGAAGCAAGATTCCCAAACTTCTCCTCCTTTTCTTCCCACAGGTCCCTAAAGAAATCTGGAGATCTCTGGCTGGATGCTTATCTCCATAAGTGATCATGAATCTTTCTGGGGAGGTGTGAGTGACCGGGAGGGATGGGGGGGGCGTGGGGGGAATCACACTTGTGTCTTTTACTCTCAGATCTCAGTCTAAATCCACGGTTGGAGGGGAGTTTCCTGTCTTGTCAACTGCTTCTGGTGCAGGCCCAGGCCACCTGTGTAATCCAGGCAGATTTAAAATGTGCTCCAGAGGGTGGAAAGCGAGGCCAGCATTGCAGGGAACAGAAGGTTGGGAGAGGATGATGAGGAATGTTTAAAAAAGGGGCATTAATATCTGACCTTGACCTTCTTTCCACAAGAGTCATTCTCATTCTGCCTAAACCACACAAGCCCTGATTCACACCTAAGGGTTTTTTAAGGCCTCAGTGAGTGTTTGCAATCGAAGGACACCCCAGTCAGCTCATGCCTCTTTCCCATGTTGGTGGGTAAGAGGAATCGCATCCCACAGGACTGGCAGCTGCTGGACTCTGCTTCCAGCCCCATCCAGAACCCAGCTCCCTCCTTCCCTTCTCTAACCATAGCATCCCTTTAGTCCAAGCTGTGACCCTGGCCCTGCACAGCTAACCCCTAACCACAGCAGGGTTAACATAGCCGTGTTTTTAGGATCAGCCCCTGTTCCCAGGGGGCTGTAGAAGATTTCTGGGCTCAAACAGCAAAACGTCTCCTTTAGGAGAGGGTCTGTTTTCTCTTTAATGAGCAGCAGGTCTGGCACAGCGAATTGCCGGTAAATCACACAAAAGACCAAAACAATCGCACAAGCAAAACGTGCTAATTGCTCCTCAGCGCCCCAGGGGAACCACAAATGGCCTTTTCACCATCCTGCCCCGCAGAAACCCAGGGTTCTGCCTGTCTGTCCATGCCTGGCAGGCACCGAGCCTCTTCCTGCTTGCCCGAGGCCAGGAGCCATGGCACCGTTCACCCTTCCCTTGGGAACAATCACAGGAGAAAAGGAGTTCTCCCTGCAAAAGGAAGAGCTGCCCAAAAAGTCAGTCCCAGCTGGAATCAGGACTGCCCAGGCTGTGCTGCTGATGTGCAACCTTTGGAGACCCTTTTACAAGTTGTCTAAAACTCAGTTTTCTGCCCAGCACCTAATTCCAGGTATTCACTAACAGCTTATCAGGAGATATGGTTGAACAGCTTCCAGGTGCTTCTGGAACAGGCAGCCTGACCCCAAATAAATCCAGGGGTTTAGGTTCAGATGCAGCACAACAGAAGAGATGTTTGGTTTAGGACAAAGGGCCATGGTTCCAAAAGCAGCCTCCTGCTCCAGCATCCACCTTGGTGCTCCCTGGAAACACCAGGTGGGAGACGCTGCTTCCTTTGCACGCCTCATTGCTTCCCTCAGCTCTGAAACTGGATCTGCTCTATCACATCCCTGAATCCTAACAGCCTCCCACAGATTCAGCAAGGTGCTTCATGAACAGAGACAACTCCGGGACTGTGGCCAGCATTGCAAAAAAAATAATGTATTCCCTCCCCACCTTCTTTGGAGAATAAAATGAGATTTTATCTTTGCTTACAGATGGGGAATTCAGCATCTTGCAACTTCAGCAAGCCAGTGATACTTAGGGTTTGTAAAGGGCTTGTTCTGGGGGTCTTGCCCACCCAAGCACCACCAGGAATGTTTAGGGTGAAAAGCTACATGAATAACATCCTTCTGGATGCTGGGATTTCCCAGGCAGGTAGGAAGGAGCTAGCCTGGCATTTGGCTAACCTCATCAGGACTGCCTTAATTTGTGCATCCCTTCCTGACTCCTTGAATGTACCTCACCATGCTCCAGCAAGGATGACCACAAGCACAGTGGCATCAGCAGTGCAAGCTTCTAAATATCCAGCTTATTCTTCTGACAGCCCATGGTTTTTTGTCTTATTTCCAGAGCAAATATTTTCCTCCTTAGCCTTGTCCCCTTCTTCTCTTCTCACCTTTCTTCTTGGGAAACTGTTTGGGTTGATCTTTGGAAAGATCAGCTCTTGGACAAATGGACATTTTTTCCCCCAAAAATGCTTATTATTTTTTCAGGCAAAGCCTATTTGGCTCATATAGTTTTTTCCTCTCCCTCTAAAAAGTCCCAGCTTTCTATCTTGGAATTTGAGCTGTTTCCTACGTGCCTTGATTCCTTGTTGACACCACATCCCTGGAAGTGTTCCAGGCCAGGTTGGACAGGGCTTGGAGCAACCTGGGATAGTGGAAGGTGCCCCTGTCCATGGCAGGAGGGTGGAATTGGATGACCTTTATTGTCCCTTCCAACCCAACCCATTCCAGGATTCTTTAAGCTCTCCACCTTTTAACTGGAGCAGGTCAAACAGATCCCTGACAAAGAGCCCTGGAAGTCTGAATCAATCTGCTTGGTTATCATTGTTCTCCAAGTAAAATTAGGTTTATCTGGAGGTACTCCACAAGTTTCAGGAAAACTGCAAACGTAGATGGATATAAACTCCCCATGAGCTTCCTTGGCTTTGTCTCCAACAAGGCAGCAATGAGTGAGACACAAGCAGGTTAAAATCTGCCATCAAAATGACCAAAACACAAAATTTTCAGCACAGCTTTGCCCAGCTTTCTGAGGACTCTTAACTCACCAGTTTCTGTGAAGATAATGAGGTGAAATCTTGACCACTTTCTCTCTTCATAAAGGTCATTCATTTGCACTGTAATGAGACAAACATGAAAAAAAACCAAAAACCCTTAAACCAGTAAGAGGTGCTGGGAGGCTGCCAGGATTTATTGATTCCAGCTCCACCACATGGCAGTGAGGAGCTGGAAACAGAGCTGGTTTCAGGGCAGAGGGTCAAACAACAGCCAGGGAAGGACTGGATTTGCTCTCCTCACTCATTGGAGTAGGAGCTGGAGGACCAGGATGGTCGAGGATGGCAGAGAAAAGCACAAACTGTAGCAAAGAGAAGCCTCAGATTGGCGCGTTTTGGGAGGAGAAGGAGAGATGGGAGAAGTTTGGGAAGGTCAGGGGTTGGGGAGGGATGCATGAGAGTGGGAGAAAAGACACTGAGAGGGTGAAGGAGAAGAAATTTGGAATCAGGTGTCCCACGATCTCCCAGCATGGCTGGAATCTGCCTGGAGGACTGTGCTGGAAACACAAGGCAGGACAGGGCAGAGCTGGGGCTCGGAGGGGGTGGCAGGGACTGGTGACATCCACGGGCACCTTGGAGTGAGCTGGATCTCACACTGAGCCCCCCTTCCGCAGCTCTGGGAGCAGGGACTCACTGCCCCCAGCTTCCAGGGAGAGGCACAGTGGGAATTACGGGACTTTCCTTGGAGTTTTCCCTCCAAGCATGGATTTGAAGAGCCCAACCGCTCACTGAAACAGGTCTTGGGAGGCTCATCAGGACCCATCTCCAGGCACCGTCGTTCCCTGCTGCAGGGGCTGAGCTCTCTGGCTGGATTTGAGGTCTTCAATAGGGCAAAGATGTCCTTTTCCTGAGTAGATGCTTTCCTGAGAAAGCCTTCCTAACAAAGCCCTAACATTTCCAATGTTAAAACAGTAAACCCACATTCCTTATAGGACAGCTCCTGGTTTTTTTCATTCTTTAAAAAAAAAAAATTAAAAAATTCCAGTAACTTAAAAAGAAAATTTTTTTTTCTTGTGTATTCTACCACTCAATAAAATCATAACTATTTGTTGACCATACAAATGCTTTATGTGTTTTTTTCCAGTCACATCTGTAGTCACCGGTGCTCAGGGAATTTGTTCCCTCTTGGAGTGCCTTTTGCAACACACACCCACGAGCAGGTGGCATGGAGATGCCAGCTAAGCAAGCTGGGACGTTTTTAGGGCAGGAATTTCAACATCCAGGTTTTGCTCTGAGATCAAAAACATGTTCAAATTCAGAACTGTAAAGAGTCAGGGTAGGATTTGACATAAAGGGTGATTTGAGCTCCAATTTCACATTTAGCCTTGTATCTGCTGTTTTTAGCAGTTCAAAATCAGATCCCAAGCCAAGAACACTGTGGAAGCAAACTAAAAAAGGATTTGGGATCAGACTTGCTGATTATGGCTTCCCTTGGTTTTCCTGGGGTTTTTTATAGAGGAGTTGTTAGCCAGTGGTTGTGGAAAGTCCTTTTTCCAGTGTATGTGGTGGAATTCGTGGAACTACTTGGATACCATGGACTTTAATAGCACAAATGGATTTCTTTATCAGCCTTCACAATCTCAGGACCAATGGTGCTGGGAAAAAGCACCAAAGGAAAGGAGATTTTCCTGTCAAAGATTTGCCTGGCCACTCAAACTCGACCTCCAGACTGTCTGGGGAGGCAGCTGAGAACAAAATTCTTGTGAAATCCTCATAGAAGCATTTTACAATTTTCTAAAAGTCCATTTTGTGCCCATTCATGGCTCATTCTGGGATGTGGTAAGCACCTTGCAGCAGCTTTTCCAACCCACAGCTCCATCCGATGCTTTGGTGGGTTTGGGGTCGACACGAGCACTGGGTTTTAGGTCAAAACTGTCTTGAGATCAGCCCAGAGGCTTTAACAGAGCTGCTTCTGCCAAATGTACCTACTGAACCCTGTCTCATGAGGTGGAGGGGCTGACAAAGGAAGCTCACAGGCTGTCCCGGGTCAGGAGACAGAGTGGTGGCCAGATTATCCTTATCTGTCCCCAAAACCAACACTGCAGCCTGCCAGAGTCCACAGGAATTGCTCCATAGGCAAACTCATCCTGCCCCAAAAGCAGGTGCCACGAGGTGTCACAGAACTCAAGGCAGAAAATGACCCCGTTTTTAGGGCTTTCCTTTCATCCCAGAGTAAACAGGTTCCCCAAACACAAACACAGGGGGTTCTTACACAAAAATTAACTGTTAAAAATCGGTATCTTCTTCCATAACAATATTGCTTTTTAAAAAATCATGTTTTACTCACTCTGCAGGGGCCCTGTTCTAGACGTCTCAGGAAACTGCTCCACAACATAATTTGTGTGTGGCATCAGCGTGGGGAGAAACAGGCTCATGGTGTTCAGATGTGCAGTTTTTACCCCCTCCAGCCTGGCACTGAACACTTCCAGGGATAGGACAGCCACATTTGTGAGCTTCCTTCTTTCAACAGGTTTTTAAAACTCTGTTAAAAAATTAAAAAATCAACAGCAAGCTCAGCCTTTGAAAAACCCTCAATTTTTATCCAGTGTTTTTGCTGGGTTATATCATGTTATCATATATATTTTATTGAAAAATTAGTCTGAATTCCTCAAATATCACACAGAAACACTTCCATACTGAGTCCTCCCTACACTACACTATCCCTCTGTCCTGGGGATTCTATAGAACAGGGCATAGTTGGAGCTGCTGCAAAGTGAATTTTCCATTCACATTTCCAGCCACACACTCATCATCCATTTGAAAACAGAGTTGTGAAGAGTATGAAGGGAATAATTCAGAATTCCAGAGCATGCCAGGAGGGGAATCACTCCCCTGCAGCACAACATAAACTATAATAAAAGAAATATAAATTATATAAGTAAATAAAAAACAAAAATAAAGGTGTTATCTACCTCCCACAGAGGTTGGAGGGTGCAAATATAAGTTTCACTGGGGCGAATGATGATGTTTTCTAAAATACCCTGTGTCAGATATTCCACCTTCTGCCAACCCCTGAGGTTTGAAAGTCAAACCCAGGCTGCTCAGGTCAAGGGAGGCTCAGCAGAAATTGGAGACAGGAGTGGGAAAAGGCCAAGGAGAAGGATCCTCACCTGGAAGCACCACCTTCGCCTGCAGCATCCTCCTGAGCACAGTTAGGTAACTCCCCAGCTTCTTGGCCAGGTGCTGGCTGCGGGGATGACAATGAGAGGATTAATCACCGTAATTGCCTGTGATTGCACCCATCCTCCTTGGAATGGGTGTGGCTGGTTCACTTGCCTGAATTAATTTAATTGGCCTCAATTAGCCTGGCCTTCATTAAGCAGAGGTTGATGTTTTATAAGATAGAGGAGCCATATTGCACTTTCTCTGTGTGTTTTGTTCCCTTTTTGCCTACAGATGCCTGATAAAACCTGGAAATTTGGGTCCTGAGCTGAAGACGCTGCTGGGTTTTCAGGTGGAGCCTGGTTCAATAAGCAACTCCAGGTAAATCCCTCTGAGTGGAAATTATCACGCTTTGCAAGTCCGCAAACCTTCAGGCCACGCTCACAAGCCCAGCTGGAGCAGAGCAGCACAGCCTGTGCTTCACCATCACCCTGGGGAGGGGGAAATAAAGTGTGAACAGAAATCAAAGTGCTGCTGCCAATCCCAATTCCATGCCTTGCTCGTTCTTGTCTCCCCATCACCCTGGAGCTCACCAAGTGCTAAAATGAGACACCTGATTTGGTGAAGGTATGCGAGTGAGATGGAATCCAACAGCACTAGAGGGCAAGGAATGGTGAAGCCACAGTGTTCCAGCAGCATTCCAGCACCATGACTCCTTCCGCAGCCCTGCAGAAAATCAGCAGCCCCGTGGTAACAGAATGTCTGGGCTTGAATGGTGCAGCAGGAGCTTCTGGGCAAGTCAGGAGCTGGAGGATCTTTAGAGATCCCCTCCAGCCCAAACCATTCCCTGGGAACATTTCTGTCTGCCTAAAATAAAATAAAATAAAGAATTAAAAGCAAAGAGATGTTCAGGCTGCTTTGCCCTATGAATGCACAAATGAATCACACACGAAACAGAGGACAGAGATTAAGAAGCAATTTCCTTTCTGCAATGTCTTTGCAACCTTCTTTAAACAGAGAAGGACAGTTTTCAAGATCTCTACTGAGATATTTAGTAAAGAGGCTCTCCTGGATGTGGTGGTGTTGAGACAGGGATGAGTCCCATGTGCTGCAGTAAGAGAGAGTCATTTGTGTATTTTGAATGTGTAAAGCCAGGCTTTTAAAACCAGCATCATGAAGAAAAAGCAGTGACACCCCTGCTGAAAGGACCAAAATGTTTTTTTTTGGTTTTACAAACTCAGCCAGATCGGGAACTACTCAAACAGCCCATGAGATCTTCTCCACACACACATAACACCAGTGTGAAATGAATAACATTTGGAGCTCAGGTTCCCTCTCCTTATGTTCCTGGTGTAGAAGAGTCTTTAGGACTAATGTCAGCCAGAGCTGCCGAGATCTTGGGGTGGTTACAACACTTCCCTTGCCCAAAAACACCGTGGGACTACCAGACGCTGCTCCAGCTGCCCTGAGACATTATTTGTCACTGCCCCCGGTTTGATGGAAACCCTAACCCTCCTCCGTCCTGGTTTTGCCAGCTGGCACTTGATGGCCTGACACAGGGGAAGGTCACCAAAGGCAAGGGACGAGTCACCTCTGTCCAGGTGCTGAGGCAGACAGAGCAAAGGTGTCATTGAGCTGTGACCCACATACGTGTCCACTGGCGTGGAGCACCTTAAATTGATTCTAAGGTGATTAACAGAGCAGAATTAGCCCAGTGAGCCAGGGGAATTGAGGGCAGGGAGCTGTCCTTGAGCCAATCCCGTGGCTGCAGCTGCCAGAGGGAAGCCTGCAGCCGCAGAACCAGGGAGGGAGCAGAAGCTGGAAGCGTGAACAGTTAAAAGTTCAGGATGTTCTGTGTGCCCACATGGATATCCCTGGAAGCTCTGTGAGCAGCTCAGGAATGAGTGCCAGGGTTTGCACTGCAAAGCTTTCTGGGACCACCTCCGCCTTCTTTCTCCCAGCTCTCCTCTCTGGGACACTCCCATGGGGAGATGTTTTGGGACCTCTACTCCTGCACAAATGGCTTTTCCATCACTGGAGGCACTTCTAAGTAACCAGATTTGTACCAATGACTCAGTTTTTCCCGTGCAGCTGATGTCTTCTCCTGTGGGAGGAATCATTTCAAGATTAAGCCAAACAAAAGCTAAGGAGAACCTTTTCCTTTCCAAACTTTCCCTGCTGTCCCTCTGATCCATCATTCCAGCCAGTGCTGTCCCATCTCCTGAGCCAGGTGACCTCTGTCAGCTCAGATTTATCACAGATTCATGGAATAGTTTGGGTTGGGAGGGACCTTAAAGATCATCCCACGCCATGGGCAAGGACACCTTCCACTAGCCCAGGGTGCTCCAGGCCGCAGCCAGCCCGGCCTTGGACACTTCCAGGGATGGGGCAGCCACAGCTTCTCTGGGAAATCCATTCCAGGGCCTCCCCACTCTTGCAGGGAAGGATTTCTTCCCAATATCTCATCCAAATCTACCCTCCTTCAGTTTAAGGCTGTTCCAAAACTATTTTCCTTTCTTCCCCTCACATCCAGCCCACAACTGGGCTGAGTCTCATTTTCTCTACATTCCCTTTTCCCTCCTAACCCCCCCCAAAGGAGGTGAAACATTCTCTGGGAGTTATATAAACCTGCACAAAGTCCAGCTGCCTTCTCAGCCTGGCTAAAGTCAACCTTCCAGCTGAGCCCCAGTGAGCCTCGCACAAACATGGGAATATTGACATGATAAACAGCAAATCCGACCTCTTGGCTCCCAGCGCCGGTGGCACCACAGCGATTTGCTCCTATTAGGAACGTGTTGCCTTGGCAGAGCTGGCCAGCCCCAGCCCTGGGTGCCACGTGCACACTGAGAGTGGTGCCAGGACACCTGACTTTTTCCTGGCAGGGCCACAGTCCCTGAATGTCCGAAATGACTGGAATTTCCCCATGGCTGACCCAGTGCTGCCTGTTCTGCAGGGATCCTCACTGCTTTGATGGATTCATGCCACAGGAAGGTTGAGAAAGCTTGGGAAATCCTGACTTTTCTGAGGCCAGCTGCTTATCGTCTCTCTTTTCCTTGATTGCATCTGGAGCAAATAATAAAAAAGAAAAAATTCAACATCTTTCATTTGTTGGTTCCTGGAAACAGGAACCATTCATCTCTGTGGGCATGTGGGGACAGCCTGACCGGCTGTGCAAAGACAGCCTGATTTACAGTCCCGAGGAGACCTGGAGAAATTCCACAGGCAGGCCAGCAGACACAGGGAACTGCCAGGAGCAACCAAATCTCTCTGGTCTAAATCCCAGTTTCTCAATAAATATTAATATCCAAACGCTTAAAAGCACCTCATTCTGCACAACAGTAACCTCCACCATAATTCAAATATCCTTTTCTTTCCCAAACTCGAGGGAAACAGGGATGAAAACCAAAATCAAGCAAGTCAAATACATCTATAAAAGCAGATTTTTGAACTCTCATCCCTTTGAAGCTCTTTATTTTGGCTCAGGACAGGCTGGCAGGCCCTTTGCGGGGGCAAATAAGTGCAAGGAAGATTGCAGGAGGTACAAGAGGACCCCTGCTCAAACTCTGGTTTATTCCTGAGGGGAAAAACAGCAGGAAAGCTCTGGTGGAAAAGGTTGGGAACGGGGGACGTGATGTCTTCTCACACTGTAGAAGTTTAGGAGCCAATTTCACAGGGAAGGTTCTGACAGCAATCCCTGCTGGCACTGCACCAAAAGACCCAGACACAGCAAAACATTCCCAGTCCCTCACCTGACCATCCCTTACAGAAATCCAAATACTTCCTTTCCATTCCACCCTCCAGCTGCCCAATTCCCATTGCCAGCAGCGCAGAGAAGCTGCAGGAATGTTTCCCTGTCAAAAGGCTGCAGGAGAGGGCCAGGAGAGGGTGGGATCTGGAGATGCTCCATTCTCCCAGGGAAGACAGGGAGAGAGGGAGGGAGGGAGGACAGTCCCTGCCTGGGCTGCCTGTGCCCTCTCGTGGCTGCCTGGCCGTGCTGCACCACCAGATTCTTGCGTGGCTTTTTCACTGAAAATGAAATTAAATCCCTTTCTGGAGACAGCTCTCCCCACTGCCATCTCCCAGAGGGGACGAGGAGATCTTCCACGTTAATGTCCAGAGCCGAGCAGAGAGAACAGCAAGTGGTTTTCATGATACCAGAGCGACCCAAAACCTCTGCCTGCTGAGAGGAGAAGGGGAAGACTGCTCAGGAAAGAGGAAGGAAGAATATCCTTGAATTACCCAGCACCCGTGCAGTGCTTCCAGTCAGCAAATTAAAGGAGACACAGCCCAATGGGAGAAGCCTCAGCTTCCCTCAGGAAGAACAGGGACCTGCTCTCATGAATAAAAACATCCAGACCCCCATCCCATAGGATTTTCTCCTGCACCTCAAGCACCCCAAGCTTCCAACTCCAAGCAGACTTGTAGAGGTTAATAGCAAATGTTTATTTTCCTTTATGAAAGAGCAGGGTGCAACCATCCCGCTGGTAACGGAGTGACTTCATTTTCCTTCACAAATTGTTCTCTCTGCTTCGTTTGAAATGCAAAACAACCTCAGACACGGCTTTGCTCCAGTTCCTTCTGTCTCAAAGTGCTTTTCAATGTGACACCGAGGGGGAAAAAATATCCCACAAACCAAAACATCTCCTACCCAGAGAGATCATCTCATTCCCAGTGCTACAACGTTTGTGCAGTGTAGCAGCTCCCCGTACAGGAAGACATGGAGAGATCAAAAGGACAGGGGGAACAGATGCAGGGACAAATTCCAGGGGTGGAATTCACCTGAGCTGAAATCCACAGCTGGGGAAACCAAAGCTGTGTTGTTTCTCTCTCCCCCCTAGACAAAACCACAGCAGCTCAGTGGAAGAAAATCGAGTTCTGACTGTAACATCCTTCAGGAGAGGATGGAATTACGGAGCTGAGGATGGGCACCAGCTTGCTGAGGGTGGCAGAGGGACAGGGTGACAACCAGTCGGAAGTGAAAACCCCAGCGTGGGTGATGGCTGAGCTGATTCCAGAGTCACTGAAAAAAAGCCTAAGTTAGCTACAAAATACTGTCGTGGCTTAAACAAACCTGGGTCTGGGCTCAGGATGTGTCAGGCCTGGGCATTCCCACAGCTCCAGTGACATCCCTTCCCTCCCAGGACATTTTGGGGCATGCAGGAACCTCAGCCACATCCCTCATGTGCACACAAAGAGGTCTCAGACTCCCTCACCAGGAAAAGCTGGGATTCCCAGTGGACAGGCATCTCCAGGTCTGATGCAACCCTGGGAAGGAATCTCTGGGCTTTGGGAGTGCCCAACCTGGGCACACTCCTGGAGATGCAAAGAACCCAACCTGGGAACATAGATTCCACCTGAAGAGTGGGAACAGGACTGCCCAAAGGTCCCTCAGGGCAGGAACAGCTCCAGGGGATGTTTGTGGGTGAGGTTTGTGTTTAGGAGCATCGTGGGGGACTTCACACCAGGGACTGCCACAGGGTTCTGCATCTGCCTCTGACAACTGCAGCAGATTCCCTAGTCCAGGGGGAAACATCCTGCAGCCAGCTGGGAGTTACGGAATTTCCCTGCTCCCTTTCTTCTGCTGGAGGCCCCAGGTGCACAGCTCCAGCCATTCCCCAGCCTGGGTAACCCAGTGCCAAACACCCAGCTAAAAACGGAAACAAATCCCTCTTTGTGACTCCGCTGGCAACAAGCTTCCCTTGCAGGCTTCTTTAACAGGAACAAGGAAGTACTTGGAAACAAACTGTTCAAGATTATTGTGCTCTGCTGGCATTTTCAGGGCTGCTGTGGTCAGCAGGACCTCGGGGACAGCACCCTCCATCCCAAAAAAACGAGTGGAACAGACAGCCAGCATCTGTCCTGACAGACTGGCTCACAAGGAAGGTCCAGAATTCCTGCCCTGCACAGGCCTGGCCTCAGGTTATGCCAAAGCAGGCTGCATATAAAAACAAAAGGTTTAAAAAAAAATGGATATACACTGCATATAGGAGACTCCAGAGTCCATGGATGGCCATCCCAGAGCAGCCAGGGCCAGCCCAGCTCCGGGGGCAGCGTGGCAGCTGCATTCCGGTCACGCTCGGAGGAGTGGGACAGCTGAAGGTGGAACTTGTGCCCTTTGCTCCTTGCTCCAGGCAGAGGGAAGGTGGGAGGGAGCAGGACTGGCACTGCACTCCAAGGCTTCTTCCAGGAGCAGTTTCCTTCCACGCTCAGGGCTCTGCTCACATCTCGCTGGGATAAAATCCAAGTTTGGCCAGAGACATCTCCCTGCGGAGCCGCATGACCTCCCAGTACATCAGCTCCACTGCAAAGCACAACCCAGGGAGAGAAGGGGGAAAAAACACCAAAATTCAGTAAGGCAGGCACAGCTGGCCACCAGCTCCTGCTCTGCTGTGCCCCCAGCATTCCCAAAGGGGAGGGAAGCAGGACAGGCCCATCAGGTCACCCCTTACCAGCTCCACCCCAGGGCAAAGCTCTGATAAGCAAGAAAGAGATGCTCCACTCATGCCTTTCTTTTGTCATTTATCTGCTTCTCAAAGGCACCCCCAGCTGGCCCCACTCCTGTCTCTCCAAACACCTCCTCCCAGTTCCTCCCAGCTGCCCCAACAGAAAGCATCCCGCTGGAGTCAGCTCTTACCATCCTGCCTCACCAGGCCTTGCTGGATATAGCGGATGTAGGTGAAGAAGTTGCACACTGCTGTGATCTGAGGGACAGAGGGAAAGACGGGAAAAAGAAAAAGGAACAAAGATTTGAAACATCACTTTGGTGGAAGTGACGAAAATGAGTCAAATCCAATGAGTAAAAAACGACTTTTTGTGGAATCAGCTCTTCTAAAATGCAGCTCAGGAGAGAATTAACTTCTAAAAACCTCCACTGAACAAGAGCCTCAACAGCAACGCTAACAAATGATCCACCTTCTCCCTCCCCTCCACAGAAAGGACAGTTTGTTCCTGCAGCCAGGCACGGATCTGACTGGAACAGCAACAGCCTCTAAAGAGCAGAAAATTACTGTGTTTTACAAAGGGGAATTAAATAATAACAATAAAGCTGAACAATCAAAGCCCTGTACTGAATGAAATCATGGGAAGTGAACACACTGAAGGTTATCTGAAAGCAGAAGGAAGAGCTGGATCTTCCCCCTAACCATCAGCCAAGAGCCACCTCGACCTCAGGAACTACCTCAAATCCCACAGTTTTTCCTCAATTCCACGTCTGACCCTCAGGAGCCTGTCCACTGCAGGGCATGGAATAATTCTTGAAGGTCAAGGAAGGATCTCTGGGAAGGTGAAGGACTCACCCTGGCCCTGCAGGAAGGGGAAATGTAGTAGTAATTCCCAGAATCCCCCAGCATGATCCGGTGCTTGCAGGTCCTGGGGAGGCCGCTCAGGGCACATTTCCTGCAGGAAAAGGCAAAAGCACTTCAGCAATCCAGTGGCACAGCACAGATCCAGCAATTCAGCCACCTGGAGAGATGGAAGTGATGGCTCAGAAGCCACCCCTGGGTCAGGCAGTGTGAAGAAGAAAAAAGACCAAACCCTTGGCTGATACTCTTTTGCTCCTGGAAATATTCCACAAATGGCAAGTTTAGGAGACTTTAGGTGAAAGCACCTTTTCCCTGGCACACAGCCCCAGAGGAAACTACGGGAAATATTACAGAGGTGAGGCTGGAGCAGAGCACAACAAATGTCCCCTGGTCTCTGCACATGTCCCCCACATTCCAGGGTATCAGCTTTCCCCGGTGGGATGCAAACACGCTGGCTGGGCACCAAACCCGGCCTCAGAACAGGTACATCCAGAATCTGAGCAGGATTTGCACATACCAAGAACTCAAAACAAGCCAACCCCTCCTTGGGCAGACAGGGAAGGAGCTTGGCTTCCCAATTCTGAGATTTCAGAGGGTGAAAACTGCTTTTTCCGAGCAATCAACAGCAAGGGGTGCAGCATTCCTTTATTTTCTTCCATTTTCTCCTGCTGTTCGCAAGACAGATGATTCCCATCACCACTTTAAAGCAATAAAGCAGGATTTTCTACTGCACAGCTATCACCACATTCTGCAGGGACTCAGTGGGAAGCGGAACATCACTCCCAAACTGCAAGAAAACTTCTCTGGGGAGCCACAGGAGGTGACAGCAGAGGGGAGCAGACGTTTCAGAGGGCTCCTGAGCTTGTCCCTGGGCTTGTTTTCCACTGCTCTCAAGGCAAACATTAGCCAAGAGTGGAAGCACGGGTTCCAAGTGTCCAGATGCAAGGAGAAGTAATCATTGACCAAATATTAACACAGCTTAAGGAGATTAAATTCCCAAGAGGTGCAGGATGACCAAAACCTTTGCAAACAAGATACCTGCAAGGAGCCACATGTTTGAGCATTGCAACATCCTGGAAAAAAAGTGATTCTTGCTTGGTTGGCACCACTTGGTGTAAAACCACAGCTATCACAACCACAGCTAACCAAAACTGCCATAAAAATCAGTGTTTAAGGGGAACAAATTCCTTTAGGGTCTTTTATTGCCAATGGGTTCCTTCCCATCCTGCCTGGCTGGAATTTAAACAGGGTTAAAGAGTTAGGTCAGCTCAGCAAAAGCCTCCAAGCTGCCACATGGCGCTGAGTTAGTGACTTGTTAATGCTCCAGAGATCTTTGATCACTGGCTGAACAATAAATATTTCACTTACGTTACAATTTGTGACCGGAAGCCACTGCGAAGACAAAAAAAATTAAAAAAAAATAAAATTAAAAGGAAACTGGTAAGGACAAACACAGGATGGGTTGTTTGTGGAATAATTTACAGGAGAGTGATGGGTCACAGGGACATCTTGGGAGGTAGGAAAGGACTTTAATATCTGAATAAAATCCCTCCTCTTTGTTTGGAATATCACATCACTCCTGATAGCGTGAGGTGCCCCTGAGGTGGCCCCAAGCTGTCACACCCCTCCAGGAGAGGGGACAAACCAGCAGCAAGGAGGGGACAAGGCAGAGAGACACGGTCCTTACTTGGGGCCACCACACTCTTCTGCTGCCACCTTCCCCAAGGGGACAGTCTGGGAAGCCACTGGCTCGATGGTGAGGGTGTTCTGCTCCACAGCCACTCGCACCAGCTCCGACAGCTGCAGCAAAAGAAGGGAGAACAGGGATGAATTCTGGCAAGGTGACACTCCAGAGCTGCCAGCTGCTCCTGCTTTTCCAGCCCTCACCTCTTGCTTGGTGAAGTCCAGACAAGGTCCTACATCTTCTCGGTAAATTCTGTCCAGGAAGGAAGAAGATTTGTCCAAAGTTGGAGATTCCTTCCAGGCCTGGAACTCGGCAAACAAAATGGAGTCGACCTGCAGCGAGTGTCCAAGAGGAGGGGGAAGAGGGAGGGACACCATATCAGAAGGTCCCTGTTACCATGCAGGAAACCTATGAAACATCTGCTCTGGCATCTGGAGGGGCTCAGACATCATGGAAGTGTCTGAGGGAAGCTGTCTGGCTCCAAGGATCTCTCATTTCCCACCCAGCGGCAGTCCCGTGCCAGAGTGACACAGCCACCCTGGGCTGCCTGTGCCAGAAGCCTGCAGGCATCTCTCTATCCCATTTTCCTCAGGTGGCTTTTCCTCCCTCCTGTGGCTGCAGCAAAGCCACCAGACAACCACTGGACAGACCAAATGCCCGCTCAACCCATGGCAGAAATGATGGGAGCAGCTGAACAGCCACAGGAGACTCTCTGGGACCTGGCATTTAAATCCCAGATGGATCATTGGGCAAAGCACCAACCTGACTGACAGGGCAGCTCCTACAAGCCCAACAAAAGCCGCTGAAAGGAAAAAATAAAATTAAGCTGAGCAACACAAAGAATATGAGTGAAAACAGCTGGAAACATCCGGATTCCAGCACATCCCCTCTGTGGCATGAAGACTGCTCACCTGGGACCAGCAACAGCTTCAGAGTCGCAAGATGGAAAAACAAATGGAGAAAAACAAAATGAAAGGAAAAACAAAAATGGAGATTAGCGTAAAAGGAAGCTGGAACTGAAAGGCTGGAAGCGTGAGAGGCAGGTGGGTCCCACCCATCCCCAGAGGTTGGTTACCTGCCGTGAGGAGGAAGAGGAGGAGGAAGCATCTGCTCCCAAGGCCTGCCAGCCTGGCTCATAGGTGATGTGGATAGCTTTCCCAGGGAGGATGCAAAGGAGCAGGGAGAGGAGAGCAGGGAAACCAGACTTGGAGGGCAGAGGGAGAGACAGACAGTGAAGGAAGAGGTTTAGAGAGACAGGCAAGGGGGGAGGTAAAAAACCTGAGATACAGAGAAAGGCTCGAGTCCTCCCCTGCAGGAACTGAGCATGGTCCTCAAGGAACCACAGGGCCACAAGCCACACCTTTAGACTTCCCCTTGAGGTGCAAAAAGCGAACAGAAATTGCCATTTTTAGGCTCAATTTAAGATCTTTCCCACAGGGCTCCCACCAACTCTCTGAATGCCAGGTTCCTTTTCATCACCTCTCACACAGGCCAGTAAGAATTCTGAGGGACAAAAAACCATCCCATCCTTGGTACGTAACATTATTGGGCACTCTGGAAGCTGAGCCCTGAGACTGGAAACCCCAGGATATCTGCACCCTTTGGATGCTGCCTCCATGAAGAAATGACAGATCCAAATCTTTAACAAGCATTTGTGTTCCCTCAACAATTCTTCACGACAGAGGCCGCAGCTCCCAGAAAATCACCAGTGAGATGTATTCCCCCACCACATTGTTCTTCATTTTCATTCTTCCCGACCAAGTGCCTCCTATTTGCTTCCCAGGACAGCTGTGTCCACATCTGGCTAGCGGAACTGGCTTCTGCTCAGCAGCTCTTGATATCCGCTCACAGCACTGGCACCCCCCCTCCGTGAGCCCTCAACTGCTTCCTGTCCCGACAAAGAGGAAATCCCCACAAAAGGAAACCCTTCAGCACCTGCCTCAGCACAAATTTAGGGAACAAGGCACAAACAGCTGCTCAGTGAGATCACAGAGCTCTGTGGGAAGCCTGAACCCAGAGCTCCCGGAGTGGCGGCTCCGAGGCCGATGCAGCGAATGTCCCTCACGCACCTCTTTGCATTCCCGGCTGACAGGCTCCGGAGCCACGTTCTGGCTGGCAGCTGACACCATGGCACTGCTGGTGCTTTTGTTCCGCCCGTGGCCCTTCCTGAAGCCAGCTTTGGAAGGGCTCTGCAGCTGCGGGTGCAGCTCCCGGTTTGGGGAGGACGGTGTGGATGTGATCACCAGCGTCTTCAGGGCTGTCACTTCTGCCTGCAGCATGTCAATCTGGGGACACAGGCAAGAGCCACCCTCAGCACCTGCTGGGCTCCAGTTTGCTGCACCCCATCAAACGTTGAAACCACAGGGAATCAGCTGCAAGCCCAGCCATGAAGCCTCTCTCCATCCTTCCAATGCCACCATCATCCAGAATTTTAAATAGCAGCTGTTTGGGAATCTACCCCTTCAATGAGCTCTTTTCAGATCCAGTAATTCCAAAGAAATTTCTCTCTCCTCAAGATGGAGCCATTTGAGCAGCCCTGTGGTGCAGCCGTGTCAGGAAGTTCCAGCTCCCCAAGTCCCTGCTCTATCCACCCATCCCACAGCTGTTACAATTAAACAACTCATTATTTCTCTGTGGATCCATTTCCCAAATGGGAGCTGGATCAGCAGGAGACTACAAGGATGTCCGTGAGGCCTTTTCCCCATCACTCAAGTGCCTGCTGGGAAAGGGACCACAGCATCTCGGAGAGATCAAGCTGCACTTCCCCCTCCTCAGCCAACAAACAGCCCTGTGGCCAGGCTGAGCAGGGATGCCACCACACCAACCCCAAAAATGAAGTCACAGAGAGTCACTCACCTTGCCCCGGGCCTCCCTGAGCTGTTTCTCTGCCGCAGCCTGTTTGGTGTTGGCTTCTCTCACCATCTTGTGGGCTTCCTGCACCGGAGAGAGAGTTTTGGTTAAAACTGCACCTCAGCTCACACAGCCACCAAGGCAGGTCACAGATCTGCCACGCCATGTGCTCCAGGCAAGGGGACAGACATCCCCGCCACATCCAGGGGGTTTCCTCTGTCAGCTGTGCAGAGCCTCCCCTCAGAATTTCCACAGAAGCCTCCCAGTGCCAGAGCCTGGCATGCATCCCCTTCTAGGAGTGTAGCTGGCCAAGTTAAGGAGTTTAGCTGGCCAAGGTCATCTCTCACTGATAGGGGCTGCTGAGAAGAATGCCAGAAGCAAGGACCTGCCTTTCCTTGCCCTTGGGAATTGCTTTAACATTAGAAGCCACCCGTGCTACACCACAGTTGTGCCTGCCCCTATTCCAACACCTCTGTAACTCCCACCTCGCCTCAGCCTGGCTTCCTGCAGTCACTGCAGCCTTGCTGGGTGATCCCTGCGCTGATTCCTGAGCCTGACTGCTGCCTGTGGCTCTGATCCTGATCCAGACTCGCTGCTCCACGCCTTGGTGAGGGCACTGCTCCTGCCTGCTTTGTTATTGCACTTTGCTCCCACTTCCCTTTCGGAGCAGCTGGTCCCCCCACTGCCCCAGGCATGGATGGCTGTGACACAGCAGGAGCTGGAGCTCAGGTGGGGGCCAAATGGTGGAAACCGGCTTAGAAGCTTCTCCCACAGGAAGAGGGGAGCGGGATGAATCCCAGCTGGGGCCTCCCTGCAGCACTGTCTGGAAGCAGTGTCTGGCCAAGGCCACCAAAGGCAGGGGACAGCTCTGGGCTACATGACCTCCAAGATCACCCTGTGCTCAGGCAGCCAAAATTTCGGCAGGGGGGTGCTCCCTTGGCTCTCACAGCCCTGCATTTCAAAGGTACAGACGGGCTCTGCCTTTCCTCACTACCCAGACAGATCCAGACATTATTGCTGCTGGTGAATGGGATTTTGCCAGGATACAGCTTGGCAAGAATCACATTACAAAAAAAACCCAAAACAAAACAAAACCAACAACCAACAGGCCTGGACACTCATTGGAGCAGAGTGGATGAGGACATCCAGCGTGTTCCCACCCCCACCAAGAGCTGGGATGAGCCAGGGAATCATCTCTATTACACTGCAGCTGCCCAGACTACAGAGCAGGCAGGGAGAGGGACAGGGAGCTGTGCTTGGCTCCAGCTCCTGGCATTCCCACATTTTGCAGCCATAACTACTGTGCTCTTTATGCCACCTCACAGCTGCTAGAAGGAGAAAGAAATCCAGGTAAAGGCTCCACCTGCAGCACTGGCCAGCTCTGCTTCTCCAAGTGGGAAAGAACAACAGGGGAGAGGAGGAAATTGTAGGAGGAGATGGCTGGAAGTCCAGGGAAAGCCTGCCTTAAAGGAGCTGGATGTTAGCTTAGCTTAAGAAATGATGAGAAAAGGAAGAGGGTGGTACCTCAAACAGGCTGGCTGTTAACTCCTCCAGCTCCTGCTCCAGTTGTTCCCTGACTTTTGACAATCTCTCACATTCTTTGTCCTTGAGCTTCAGCTCCTGTTGAGGAAATGGAGAGGGATAGGAATGCTGATGCCCTGCCCCAGCCTGTCAATCACAACCCTTCCTCCCCACCATGGCATGGATCCCTGACCTAAGATTCCTGTCACCACCTCTAGGAAAGTCCCCCCTGCTCCAACCCGTGCCACCCTCCCCAGGAGTTCCCAAAAACCCTGGGCCTTACCTTCTGTGCTTTGTGCAGCTCATCCCTCAGGAACTCAGAGCCCTTCTCCCGGATCTCCACCGAGGAGCTGCGCAGCCGAGACACGTTGAGCTGCTCCGTGGACTGGGGCTCATCCACACCTCCAGCATCCTGGCATCCACTCTCTGGCTCCTCCTTGTCGCCTTTGGACGGCATCAGGGGCTTCCAGTGTCCCACAGAAGGTGGATTCTGGCTCTCTTCCTCAAAACTGACCTGGCTGTGGGGTAACAGCACAGGGAAAATGAGCATGGGGGTGATCCAGAGCCTTCCTCCAACACTCACAACACATCCAGCCCCAGGCACAGGCAGTGGGAATGAGGCAGGGAGGGTGATGGGGCAGAATTTGGGCAGCAACAGCTGCACCAGTTCCTTTGCCCTGCATCCCTGTTGAAGTGCTTCACCCTTTTGGCACGATGTCCTTATTAACTCAGGATAAGGCAGGAGAACTAAGGACAGCTCCTCCAGGGATCCCATTCTCACCTGCTGCCCCAGAGAAACACCCTGCAGATGGTTCTTTAGTATTTCAGGATACACTCAGTAGACCTAAAATCAGACTTCCCTACTGAAGTAGCAAAAAAGAGGAATACAGCTTTCCCATTCCTAATACACAGACCCCAATCCCCTCCGCTGCCAACCCAGCCTTCCTCTACCCCCTGTACCTGCTTCAGAGGGAAAAGATCTATTTTTAACTTATTTTTAACCTATTTTCCCACCTATTTCCCACTGAAATCCTCCACAGAGCTGCCTAAACCAGTGTATTTTCCCCGAGCTGGGTTGAAGCCCTATTTTTTTAGTTTCAGTGGCCAGCAAGCAGAGATGTCCTAGAAAGCAGAAACCAGAAGAGTCACCCAGGACACTGCACCTCAGTGCTCAGCAGGGCTTTGCCAAATCCCAAATTAACATGGATGCTGCAGAGGTTTTAGGGGAGAAAAACATCATTTGGGTGTCTGCATGCAGGGCACTGCTGTCACTGCAGTGTTTGCATTTCTCCTCTTCCTCACCCAGCTCTCCTCAGGGGATCACCCTCCATCTGAAGGCAGGCGGAGCATGTCCAAGCCTTCCCCACGTGGAAGTTCTCTGTCCTGCCCAGACACAGTCACTGCCCTGCAGATTAACCTGCTGCCGCTTATCTCTGGCTCACAAGCCTTGGCTCAGCTCTGGTGCCCTTGTCTTCGTGCACCTCCTCCCACACTCCTGGACGCTGCTCCTCGCTCACCACCTCTTCCTGCAGAGCAGCCACCACCTCTTTTTGCTCAGGTTCACTTTTTCCTCTTCCTTTTGCCCCATCTCTGTGTTTTCCTCTCCTGCATTCCAGCCAGGCCACACTCTTCCCCCTTGCTCCAACTCCACACAGGCTGGGCTTATCTTCTCAGTCCCAGAGTGTCCTATCACCTTTTCCGCTCTAATTTCTCCCTTTCTGTGTCCCCCAAGCTGTCCAAAACCAACAGCTGTCCACAGCCACCTTCCAAAAGAGGGAAAGAAGTCGCAGCTCCCAGCTAAATCAGCTCAGGTACCGCAGGAAAGCATGTGGAAAAGCACACATGGAGAAGAACTCTCCGAATCCTCGGAAGAAATCACACCAGAAAGGAGCAAGGAAATCAGAGCACAGAGGATAAAAATAATAAATAAAAGAGGCAGCAAGGAGAAGGGACATTTCACCAGTCTACTGAGACAAATACATTCAATCTAACCCACAGGAAGAAAAAAACCTTATTGTTATTTTATAACTCCTAGATTCTCAGATGCAAGTTGCCTCGGGAGACAGATATTTCAGTGTATTTCCACACACAGTATGGAAGAAAACTGGAGGATATGGAGGAATTAAACAGTCCCACCCACACTCTGTAATGCCAAAAACATATCCTGGAAAATCATCTATGATGGAATAGCTCATTCTTTCTCCACGCTGTGCAAACAGAATCCCTATGGAAGTCTTGGCTATGCTGGATTCTGCTCAGTGTCCAGGTGGGGCTCTGAAATCCAACCCCAGAGACTGAGGGAACACAACAAACACTCCCTCTCTCTCTTGCTAACTGGTAGCTGTCTTTCCAGGAAAAATGGATCATATCCTAAAAGTCACGCACTGACACAAGAAATGCAAACCTACACACACAAAAAAAATAAATCCCCAGCACCCCACAACCCTCTAAAGCTGGTTTCTGTAGAAAAAGCAAAAAAATGTGCAGGATCTGCACTTTTTCCAGCGGGCCCCACATGTTTCCTGCAGCGCTGATCCGACGGGGTTATTTCCCGTGCGAGCAGCCTCTGGCTCTCTCCGGGTTAAACTCTCGCCCGCAGGTTTGGGAGCGGAGCCTGACTTTTCCATCCCCACGGGGACAGACGCCTGACCTGCACCACCATGGGCTGGCATCAGTCCAGAGCCGCTCATCGTCCCGTGGGTGCTCAGCATCATCTCTCAAATGTTCGGCAACGCATCTGGTGGCGGTTTATTATACTTTTATGTTATTATATTATAGCAGAATACACAAGTGGTGTTTCTTGCCTCAGCAATGAAACGCCAAGTCCTGTGTCTGCGGATGCTGTTGCCTCCTGATTCCATCTCCTTACTTGGCTTCCACACAACTTCTTCCCAGGGAGGGCGGTGGAATGGACTTCCCAGAGGAACTGCGGCTGCCACATCCCTGGAAGTGCCCACGCCAGGCTGGAGCAACCCGATCTAGCGGGAGGTGTCCCTGCCCGTGGCAGGACAAGATGAACTTTAAGACCCCTTCCAACCCAAACCATTCCAGGATCCTAGGGATTCAGAGAGCCCCGGACGCCACTCCATCCCTGTCCAGACGCTGCCACCTACCCCCGCAACATCGCTGGGTCCCGCTGCTGCTGCCGCCGCTGCTGCTCACGGCGGAGGCGCGCCCGCCGCCGCCCCCATGCCCGGGACAGCCGCACCGGGAGCGGGAGCCGTGCCCGGGGGACAAGCCGGAGCCGTGCCCGGGGGACAAGCCGGAGCCGTGCCCGGGGGACAAGCCGGAGCGAGAGCTGGAGAAGCCGCAGACGGAGCGGGAGGAGAGCCCGGAGGAGCAGCAGCCGGAGCGGCAGCCGTGCCTGGAGGAACCGGAGCCGCAGCCGGCGCCGTGCCCGGAGGAGCCGGAGCAGAGCCCGGAGGGATCAGAAGCGGAGCTGCAGCCGGATCCGTGCCCGGAGAGATCAGAAGCGGAGCCGCAGCCGGATCCGTGCCCGGAGAGATCAGAAGCGGAGCCGCAGCCGGATCCGTGCCCGGAGAGATCAGAAGCGGAGCCGCAGCCGGATCCGTGCCCAGAGGGATCAGAACCGGAGGCGTGCCCGCAGGAGGCAGCACCGGATCCGCTCCCGGAGGATCCGCTCCCGGAGGATCCGCTCCCGGAGGATCCGCTCCCGGAGGATCCGCTCCCGGAGGATCCGCTCCCGGAGGATCCGCTCCCGGAGGCTCCGGAGCCGATCCCGAGCAGCCCCGGCCCCGCCGCCCACGTGATGCCGGCGCGGCTGCGCCCTGGGCGCCGCCGGGGCCCCGGAGGGGTCGCTCCGCAGGCACCGGCACGGGCAGAGCGGGCTGGAGCCGGAATTACCGTGATCCGTCGCCCATCGACTCACCGCGGGACAGCGAGGAGGAAAAGGGAAATGTCCAACAGCCGTCCCTGCGCTCCGCTCTTCGTCCCCGGCTCGGAATCGCTGCTGGCTTCCTCCGCCTCCTTCCCGACGGCGGGATGGGGAATGGGGGCTGCTGGCTCTGCTGCTCCCTCTTCCTCAAGAGGCGGATGCCTCACACTCCGCCCCTGCTCTGGTGTGGGGTTCCTCCCACGGGAGAAGCCCTCCTTCTCCAACGAGTTCTTCATGAACTGCCCCGGTGTGGATCCTTTCCACGGGGTCAGTCCTTCAGGAACAGGCTGCTCCAGTATGGGTCCCTTCCACGGGGTCAGTCCTTCAGGAACAGGCTGCTCCAGCGTGGGTCCCTTCCACGGGGTCAGTGCTTCAGGAACAGGGTGCTGCAGCATGGGCTCCTCTCTCCACATGTCCTGCCAGGACCCTGCTCCAGCACAGGGTCCCTGTGGGGTCACAGCCTCCTTCTTTCGGGCATCCATCCCCCTACTCCAGCGTGGGCTCCACCATGGGCTGCAGGTGGATCTTCCCCGTAAGCCACCCACTACCAAAACCGTGCCACACAAAGCCAATATAGAGGAAAAACCTGGGATGTAAAGAAGGGATAACATGCCAGAAGGTGGAAGGATGGGGGAAATCTGGCTGGGGTGGAAAAGGCTGCTGATTGTCCAGGGTTTTTAAACTCTGGGCATTTAAGGAGAGCGCTGGGCTGGGAACCAAACAGGCAAAACACTCCTGCTGTTACCCTTGTCCCACAGCGGATCCCATAGCCACCTCTGGATTGACAACACTGGAATTTTGGTGACAGTGTCTCCATTGAACCAAAAACTGCCCCTGCCTCGCAGGACACCCTCAGAGGACATTTCCCATCACTTCCTACCTTGCCATTGCCCTGGGTTTCCCTCCAGGCAGCTGTATCCCTCTGGAGCCTTCACACACAGGGGCAGCTCCTGCCCTGCTCTCAGCTCGTCCATCCTCTGCCTGGGGGACAGACCCAATGCTGGAGACAGGAGAGTCAGACATGGTGATCCTTGCGTCCACTGCAGGGTTTTGCTGTGGATACCACACAGGGAGCAATTCTCTGTCCCAGCATCTCCTGGGTGTCCGTGTCACCTCCAGCCCTACCCTGCCTCATGGCCAGGATCCACGGGGACAGCACAGGCCAAGCCCATGCTCTGAAGTCTGGGAACGGAGTGTCCGGGATGTTTGTGTCGCTGGCTGCAACCTTTGCTATCTTCAGGGAGCTTTTAGGAGGAGGGGAAAGATCTTCAGCTCAGTGAGGCAGCATGAGAAGTGATTAGACTTTGTAATTATTAACTCCCAAGGCTTGGCGAGCAGCGATGGAGGGTCCTCGGATTAGAAAGGTAGAAGTGCTTCCAGGAGCCAACAAAGGCAGGAAGGGTGAGAACTGATAGTGCTGACAGGAAGCTTTGAGAGGGATGTGCTGGAGATGCTGAATCCCAGCCACTTGAAAAAGCAACTTGTCACAAGGGGGAGAGTGGCATGTGCTCCCCTCTTCTTCCTAGAAGAGGGAAGGGAAAAAGAAAAAGAAAAAAGAAAAAATTAAAGGAAGGGAAATGACAAGAAAGAAAAGGGGAAAGTGGAAAGGAGGGAGGAGAGGAAATAGAAAAAGGAAAAAGAAAAAAGAAGCCAGACGGAGGCTGGGAAGGGAAGGAAGAACAGGGATTATCTTGGATCTTGGAAAGCAGGATCTGACCTGCTGACGCCCCTTACTCATCAAACCCAAACCGGATGTTATTGCCATGGAAAGGAGCAGGAAAACAAATGGCCTAAAACTCCAGACTCCATCCACCCCCTCCTGGCTGGCTCCTTGGCTGTGCCACATGTTTGCTCAGCTGGCTGCAAGGCTCCTCTGGGATCTCCGGGTCTAACATCTCTCATTTCCAGCACCAGCACGTTTGATCCTCCCTTTGGCACCTAATCCCCACCACAATTCCTAAAGCAAGAGAAGGAGAATCTTGCTAAGGACCCTTTCCTCATTTTCATGCTGTACACACTGTGCAACATCAGAGGGAAAGGGAGAGATTTGTCACCATCCAAGCCCCTAAAAGTCAAATGCAAAGGGTCAGATGGAGCTTGAGGCAGGGACAGGCACCCCCAGCTCACCCCAGGATGGCACAGAATTAGTGAGGAATTCTGCAGCATAAGAGGGATGAGCCTGGGGGTCCTCACAAGAACACTGCACTCTTCAAACATTCCTGGCCAGCTCAAGCCTCTGAGTAAATCCTGTCCATGAAAAACAGCATCTCCCCAGACACTTCCCACTTTATTTTTTTTAAATTACACCAGATTCCAGGGAAGAAAGTCATTTTGGGAGACACTCCTGATTCCAGCTGCCTCTGTGTCTATCCCAGCACTGAAACTGGAGAAGGGAAGGGGATTTCACCTAGCTTTGAGACCCACTGTCCCTAAAAACACTATTCTCTGGGAGAGAGCAAGGAGGGCACTGTGCCTTTCCCAGCCAGCTGTTGCTAACTCAGCATTGAGAGTGGCCCTTTGGCATTCCCAAAAGAGGGATTCAACTCCCAGCACAGCAATCCAATCTCTGCATCTTTAACAGGGACAAAATGAGGATGATTCCAGGGCTCTGAGACTGAAGATGGATGTCAGCACCTCTTTGCTTGCTGCTCTGCTGAGCAAGGCAGGCTTCCAGTCCATCCTCTTCCTCAGGGCTTGAGGCCAGGGGGAAGTGGAAAGGGATCCAAGCAGCTCTGCCACGCTGGTAGCCCCTCAGTTATTTACTTTGATATTAAATTCCACACATATTTCCTGCTGTCCCAAGGGCAGCTGTGGAGCACACGAGCTGCCAAGCAGAGCTGCTCTCAGAGGAGGGCAGCAGAGGCCCCCAGATGCCAGCACATCCCTCCACAAACAGCAGGACATTCAGGGGGTTGTTGTTCCATGTCCCCAGGAGCACCCAAACTGCTCCCAACAGCTGCAGCAAAAATCTCACCTGGAGCATTTTTGTGTCTCTGTTGTGAGTGAGGATGAGGGTTCAGGCACTGAGACCCTCAGCATCTGTCTCAGCCTGCCTGTCCACCAATTTCTTCCCTGGAACTGGACCACATTCCCTTCAGAGAGGGTCCCCCTGTTCTCACCTCCCTTCTCAGAGCACTGAATCCCATGTTTTAAACGATGATCTCCCTGCCACTGGCAGCAATTCCCAGGACTGCGCCAGAAATCCCACATCAGGCAGATGCCGGGCAGCACCTGCTCCGGAGGTGCAGTGAAACAACCCCCTCCCCTTGTCTAGGATCAGCCACAGGAAGGAGAAAACTACAGCTGCGACAAATCGATCCCAACTGCTGATGTTAAACAAGTGTCAAAGAGGAAGCACAAGGGAAGGTTGGTTATTACAGGAGCCTGGGTCTGCAGCTGCTCTTACCTGCAGGGAGCAGGCCTGTGCTCCCTCTCCACAGTGTCCCACAGCTGCCTAAATGATGGAAGACCAGTCCAGTATGAAAAGGGTTTGATTCAGAGCCTCATGGAAGGGGAATGTCCTAAAGACTTGACTGGCAGCATGGAGGATGTAGTGGAAGAGAAAGACGGTCACAATCGGGAAGGATGGCTTGGGAGCGTAAAAGCAACTGAGGACCCTGGAAAGACAGAGGGAAGGAGTTCTCTGGCTTGGTGGAAGTTTGAGGGCAAGGCAAGAACCAGTGTTTCCCAGGATGTCACACAGGAAAAGAGCAGTGACACCCCCCAAGCACTGCTGGAGAAGCAAGAGGAGAAGAAAGCGAGCACATGGAAAGAGTCTAGGAGAGCCTGTGGCAGAGTAGAAGTCCCCAGCATCCAAACCACAGCTGGAAGAGGTGGCAAACTCATCCAGGGAGAGTGAGGGGTAACAGGGGAACATCCTGTGAAAGCCAGGCAGAGCACGGACCAGGTGTTTCACTGACCTAGGGAAGAGAGGGCAGCCCCCGAGCACACCGCGTTTTACAGCCTTGGTGGAAAATTCCAGCCCTGCATAATCTCCTGGGTTTCCTGTAAGATTGTGACACGGAGAGAGGGACCAAACAGGAAAGAATTAGAGGAAAAATGCCTCTCTTCTGGCAGCCACCATGGCTGTGCCAGGAGTTAGCAGCAGCGGAGCAGCCAGCCCTGCCTCCCCCTCCTCCGGCTGCCTCTATAAACACGCAGGGCTTACTCAGAAGATTAAGCGGGAACAGGGCAAAAGACAACAGAGTCTCTTTTGTAATGAGGAGGGATTACGGCATCAAGTGACCGGCTGCAGCTCCCAAGTGGGTCTCAGGCTCCTTAGCACCCCGTGTGGGGCAGGTCCAATCCCCCCATGAGCCAAGGGGGCACGCGGAGGCGGGCGGTGGCCCGGGCCACAAAGGACCCAGCGGGGACACGTGCGGGACCAAACCTCCCCAGCCTCCAGCGCGGCTCAGGAGTCCATGACTGTGAGTATCTGGTTCTCCTAACAGCAGCAGGGGGATCACTCTCTCCTGCAGAGATCCATCTTCCTGCCTGTCCGCGACCTCCTCTGGCTCCATCCCTGTGCTCTGTCTGCTCGCTGTCCGTCTTTGCGATGCCTGCGCGGGTCTGTTTGCTGTGGGTGATGCACCTGATGCCCCAGAATCTTGCTTGCTGTGGGCTCCCACAACTGAACTCCAGGTCAGTCGACTTCCAGGAGTGTTGGTTAGTCCAGAGGGATGAGCAGGGGGATGCAGGCAGTGGCAGGCAGCAGCTCCCTGGGTGGGTTTGTCCTTCCCATCCTGACTCCGGTGTGCCGGTCAGTCACCTCCCACCAGGGACCTCAGCCCCAGACGGAACATGCCAGCTGCCCAGTGACATCCCAGGGCAGCCCAGCACAGGCTGGCAGGTGGGCAGGGAGCTGCCTTAACCATTTGGGGCTGGAGGGAAAAGCACTGGGAAAAGCCCCATATCCCACACGGGAGCAGAACAGAGTAGAGGTGGGCAACATCCATTATTTACATGGACAAGAGCTGGAGTTTTCCTTCTTTGGTAAAAAAGTGAATCTGTATTTGAATTACGCAACGAGGATTCTCCCTGAGCACTTTCGAGCCCCAAAGCCCAGAGAAAAGAGGCAACTTTGTGTAAGAGGCCCCAAAAATGTATGGGGTTTTGGGCATGCTTTTCTCTTCTGGACAGCCCATGTGTGCAGCCTCTGGGGCAGTTAAAACCCACTCTTCCAAGTCCTGTGCCCAGAAATCCATATGGAATTGGCACGAAGATCTATTGAAATGGGCATTTGTGGAGCTGAGGACAGGGACAGCTCTGCTCCTCTATATCACCCTGAAGAGGGGACTCAGGGACCTGAGTTACCACAGGAAAACCCAAAGGAGGAGCAGCACCAGAAGCCAAACCCAGGCCAAAGATGCTGTTTGGCTGAAATAGCCAAAAATGCAGACTTTGCTGGTTTTCTTCACAGCAGTAGCTCACTGGGACCTGAGTTGTCCCCACCTAAGTGTAGGTCTTTCACTGGGATGCTTCAGTGAGAAACATGGGCCCAAACTTACCTGCCTTCAGCAGGGTGTGAACTGTCCCTTGAGGTGCTTCTTCATCCCCATCATTCAGGGAAGAGCCCAAGGCCCCATAATCATCAACATTATTACCTCTGTTAAATAGCAATGCCTGGTGACATGTTAGGATTCAGAAATACCAATAATTTCACCTTGGATAATTATTTCTAACCCAAGGGATCATTCACCAATCTGCCTGGCATGGATAACACTGATGTCTTGATGTCTTGTTGTTTGTTGGGGTTTTTTTAAAACAAATTTAGGTTTGTGCAACTATGAGTCTGATTATTAATTGATTATACAGAATTATTTATGCAAGTGAGGCTATAAGTGAAATGGGGATGCTGCATGTGTGGGGAGCATTTCAGGAGCTTGAATGCCTATTTTTCATCCACTGTGATTTATTGTGCAACATATGGTTGAAGGGGAGGGGAGGTGGAGCTGCTGGAATTTGGGCCCTGTGAGCTTGGCCAACCTCCATCCCACAGATCTCCAACAGGGAAGGCTGCTCTGCCTGCAGGACTAGGACCAGCACACTGCAGACAGCTATCCTTGCTGGATTCCTTTATCTGGATCAGTGGCAAGAAATCTTTCTGAGGTTTTTCCTTTCCTTTGGGTTGGGTTTTTTTTTCCCAGCAGTATTCCAGGAAGATGCTTCCCAACAAGTAGATTTACAGAAGCATATTTGGAACAAGAACTATATTAAGAAAATTACTGGGATAAGCATAAACTTTGGAGTTTGTGACCCTGAGATTAATCTTACACAAGTGTTTTGTGGAAGAGGGTGGCACCTGGGCTCTGTCCTTTTCAACCAAGCAGCCCCACTTGAATGCTGACAATAAAACACTGGAAACTAGGGGATCCACCAGAAAACACAATCTCTGTCACTGTAGCCAGCTCAAGGACAGGGAAAAGATGGCAAACTCATCAAATTAATTGCCTGCCATAGATTTCTCCCTGGCTCTCTTTGCCACTGCCTTCATCTTACCTGGCTTTTGATCTGAGCTCACTCTGTTTCCTCCTTCCTTACCATCTTGCTTGGTGGGACACTTGGGACATCCCTGTGTCCTCCTCCTGCTCAAGCTCCAAGGCCTGCTTGTCGTGTGCCTGCACAGGAGCTGCGATGACAGTGACCTACACCAACCGCGTGGCTGACGCCCGCCTGGGCACCTTCTCCCAGCTCCTGCTCCAATGGAAAGGCAGCATCTACAAACTGCTCTACTCCGAGTTCCTGATCTTCATCGCGCTCTACTTCACCATCAGCCTCGTCTACAGGTGAGCACTTGCACACCCACAGCCTGGCCTGGAGCAGGACAAAGGCGAAACATGGGATTGGGGCAGAGATCCTGCTGGACAGACACTTTACAGACTCTGTTCACAGGAGGGAAGGGGAAGGGAGAAGGGAGAGGGAGAACTGCTTCTGTTTGTCCCTTTTAGGCTGATCCTGAGCGAGAGCCAAAGGCTGATGTTCGAGAAGCTGGCGCTGTACTGCAACAGCTACGCCGAGCTAATCCCCGTGTCCTTCGTGCTGGGTAAGGAATCCAGCAGGGAGGGGAATGGGACAGCATTTCTTCTCCCTGGTTTGGTAGACCTCTGCTGGCAGAGCAGATCCCTCCCTCTGCCTTCGTAAAACTCCTCAAGCGGGATGATATATCCTTTATTGCCACTGCTCTGAGTGTCCCCCAGCACACAGCTGGCACTGCATACTCTGGGTTCCAGGAGGGAAGGCTCCAAGTGGCACCAGATATGCCCAGGGAACTTGTGGCTGCCTCATCCCTGGAAGTTTTCAAGGCCAGGCTGGGTGGAACTCTGAGCAACCTGGTCTAGTGGAAGATGTCCCCGTCCACAGCAGGGTGTTGGAAGGAGATGATCTTTAAGGTCCTTTCCAACCTAAATTATTCCATGATTCTATGAAGCAAAGTATGAAATCCAGACTCCTTTTAGCATAGAGGGCTGAATTCCCCTCCAGGCATTCATGCACTTATCCCTGTGTGAGCAGGAGAAGAGAAGGAGAACAGGCTGAGTGGGAAGAGGAAGCTCTTTTCGGATGCCTGACTCTCTCGGCTCCCCTCTAGGTTTCTACGTGGCCCTGGTGGTGTCCCGCTGGTGGGCCCAGTACGAGAGCATCCCATGGCCGGACCGGATCATGAACCTGGTGTCCTGCAACGTGGACGGGGAGGACGAGTACGGGAGGCTTCTGCGCCGCACCCTGATGCGCTACAGCAACCTGGTCAGCGTGCTGATCCTGCGCTCCGTCAGCACCGCCGTCTACAAGCGCTTCCCCAGCATGGAGCACGTCGTGAGGGCAGGTCAGCACTGCCACTTGCTGCTCCTGTCAGGGCAAGGAGCCGTGGGAAAGGCGCTCTGTTCCCTCAGGGCAGGTGGGGATTCGAGCCCCAGGTGTCCAACCTTAACTGCTGGGCTCCCTGAATCCTCTTGGGAGATGCTCCTCGAGGTGCAGCAGTTCCCGGTCTGCCCACATCGTCTGGGTTCCCTTGGCAATCCAGAGAGATGTGATATTGTTGGCATCCCAAAAGGAAAAGGCACTTCAGGGACAAATTATCCCATTCTTAACAAGTGTCACCAGCCTCAGCAAGCTTTATGTCCCTGATGTCTCTGATCAGATGTGCTGCAGACATCCAAAGTGAAATCCCATTATCCCACCTCTATGACTCAATGTTTTAACAACGAGACTTGTCTTTCTGCATGTCTCCCAAAGTTCTGGGTATTTCCTGGGATTTTTAAGGAGAGCTAAGACACGCACCTGAAATTCAGACATTTTCATTTCAGAGCAGATCAGTTCCTTCCTGCCCTCCATGTCCATCCCTCTCCCGTCTGCTCTTTCCCACCCAGGCCTCATGACACCAGAAGAGCACAAGAAGTTTGAGAGCTTGAATTCCCCCCACAACAAGTTTTGGATCCCGTGTGTGTGGTTCTCCAACCTGGCTGTGAAGGCGAGGAATGACGGGAGGATCCGGGACAGCGTGCTGCTCCAAGGCATCCTGAATGTGAGTGACAGAGGGGACAGGCAACTCCTTGAGATCATGGGGAATGGGAGGCACCTGCAGGTAGAAGGTCCTTGATCAGCCTTGACACTTTCCAGAACAGCCAGTGGAGGTCTCTAGGATCCAGATGGAAAGCCACAAGGAAGCATGTATCTGGAATAGACTGGGAGAGGTCAAAAACATCCTCAAGCAGCTGAGGTCCTGTAGAAAACTTTGCTATTATAAACTCTTAGATAGTTTTGGGCAACAGGCCACACTCCACAGGCAAGACCTGGCAACAAGCCCTGCCCAGCTGCACAGAAAAAGGCTCTGGAGCAGCTCATCCTGCTTGGTATTCATGTGCAGAGAAAGCCACGTGGCTTCTGTTGCCTGGAGCAGGATTCATCTGCCCAGAGAGAGAGAAATCTCCCTCTGGGATATTTAACTATAGACAAGAGAGAGAAATGGATGCTCCTGAGGGCATTCTTTGCCTTACCTGTTGGCTGCTCATTTTGTGAGTAGAAACTCTGCAGTAGAGTGAGCTAGGAAGGGATCCTGGGCTCAGGGGAGACACCAGGCAGCAGGGAATTCCTCCAAGGCTGAGACTGAGCCCTCCTTTCAAAGGAGGTGTAAGCAGAAGGGAGAGGGCTGGAGCAATGAAGGACAGTGGTCCTGGAGAGACTCCATGTCCCCAGCAAGGAGATGGGAAGTTATCCTGACAGGCCATTCCTTTTCCCTGCTGCAGGAGCTCAACACCTTGCGCAGCCAGTGCGGGAGGCTCTATGGATACGACTGGATCAGCATCCCCCTGGTCTACACCCAGGTGAGAAGGGAATCCCCGCTCCCATTGCTCCACCACTGCCTGTGCACATACCCACTTACACCCACACCTGGAATCCTGGAATGATTTGGGTTGGAAGGGACCTTAAACCTCATCCAGTTCCACTTCTGCCGTAGTCAGGGACACCTTCCACTATCCCAGGTTGCTCCAAGTCCCATCCAGCCCAGCCTCGGACACTTTCAGGGATTGGACAGCCACACCTTCTCTGGAAAACCTGTGCCAGGGCCTCACACCCTCTTAGTAAAGAATTCCTTCCCCATATCTAATCTAAACTTGCCCTCCATCAGTTTAAAACCACTGTCCCTTGTCCTGTCGCTATCTGCCTGTGTAAAAAGTCCCTCCTCCTCTTTTCATAAGCTCCCCTAAGGTACTGGAAGGCCACAGCTGCCCCAAAAACCTTCTCATCTCCAGGCTGAACAACCCCAGCTCTCTCAGCCTGTCTTTGTAGAAGTGCTCCATACCTAACCCACCCATGGAAAATGCAGGATACTCTTGAATTCCTCATCCCCACCTGCACACATTATCTCTCTTCCATAGGTACCTCAGCACACACCCGGCTCAGCCTCCTTTCCCTAACTCAGATACATCCACCTCTCCAGAAATAACTTCTATCCAGGGCTAACAAATCCACACAGATCCATGGAAAACACAGGAACACACAGACCCACTCCCTGCACCACCTTGCTGGGACCACATCCCAGGCCAGATCCTGGGAAGGTTGTGCCAGGCCTGTGCTCAGCTGTTTAACAGCCCTGGCAGACACTCTGGCACCAACCTGCTCCTTTGTCTCCTACAATCCAGCTGCTCAGATAACAGGGATGCCCTTCACCATGAAACAGGAGCTGTTGCTGCTCGAGCAGTGCTGGAGGTTAATGGAGAACACGTTGGGAAAGCATATTTCTGTTTTGAACCCCCTTGTTTGTATCAAGGAACCACGTGAGAGTCTTGGTTGCTTTTAACTTGAAAAGGGGAAGTTTCTAGTCCCGTGGTGACTGGGAAAAGCACAAAGCTCAGCACAGCCAGAAATCCAGGCAGGCAAATATTAATAAAAGCTCAGCATGAGGAACAGGAAGGGAAGGATAGCGATGCCAGGGTTCCCTTCCCAGACTTGGAAGCAGCCTGCCAGCATGGACTGAGCCACGAGACAGCTTTCAGCCCATCCAGGATGTCACGTGCTGGCTGCTGCCACTGTTCTGTGACACCTGCACAGATGTCATTCCAGGCACAGCATGGAATTGCACATGGCATTATGTAGAAGCTGAAGGGAAAAGGGAATGTCTGTAGCTTTCTGCTGGGAAATGCATCCTGCTGCAAAAAGCCAGTCAGAACTGAATCCAAGGCTTTCCAGAGGCTACAGAGCCTGCCTTTGGAGCTGTGTGGGGTGGAGTTGAAGGGAGATGCTGGGAACTCACGCTGCCCTGGTGTGTCCCTTGGCATCCTTCCCAGGTGGTGACCGTGGCTGTTTACAGCTTCTTCCTGGCCTGTCTGATCGGGAGGCAATTCCTGGATCCAGAGAAAGCGTATCCTGGCCACGAGCTGGATCTCTTCGTGCCCGTCTTCACGTTTTTGCAATTCTTCTTCTATGCTGGCTGGTTAAAGGTAAGTCCAAGAAAACATGGAATGTGACTCAGCCAAGGGTTTTTCCCAGTGTAAGCTTGCCAGGAACCCAGCTGTGTTCTTTGATCTATGGGCAACAATGGGAAGCCAGGAGGGGCTGAGGGAAGTGCCAGGACTTCCTAATTTTCCAAGCGTCTCATTCTGGACACCAGGTGCACTTTTCCTAAGCTTTGGTCCTGACTAGAGGGGAAAAAAGGGAGCTCCTGAAGTTACAGGAGGGTTGTGTGAGCAGGGGCGAGTTATTATAAATTCCAATTCATAATTTATAATCCATCTCCCAGCCCCCAGGATGCCCCCACTTTTAACCCATCCCCTTTTGGGAGGAAAAAGATGGCTTGGAATTCAAGGGACACCACGCCTGGCTTCTTCCTGCAGGGAAAAGGGCAAGGATGACAGTGGTGACCTTTGCTATGTGCTCTCCACATGCAGGTGGCTGAGCAGCTCATCAACCCTTTCGGGGAGGACGATGACGACTTTGAAGCAAACTGGCTCATCGACAGGAACCTGCAGGTAAAGGGGAGGAAATCCCCCAGGTGAGCCTCACATGAAGAGGAACACCAAGGCAGGACAATGACCAAATTCTCCTGCAACACCTCTGCCCCACCTACCTGCCTGCCATGGGAGATATCCCCCCAGTCCGCACCAGGGAATTTAGGGCTTTTGGCATGTCTTTGGACACAGAGGCCTCCTGCAGCTTCAGTCCATGCTCTGGCACGTTGGATGGATTCAGGCTGCTCGTTTCAGGCCTCAGCTTCCTTTGAATGACACATCATTCCTGCCTCTCTTTAGCTGTCATACCCTGTGTCCATATAAAACTGCCTCCTCTGCTTTCTGCCATGTGATAATTCCATACCTCCAGCCCTTCTGTCCTAGTGCTTTCCTCTCTCCTTCAGCACCATATTCCTTCCAATGAATCAAATCTGTGTGAGAAACAACGCAAGTGGCAGGAAACCACAGCAACCCCAGCCCCTTGCCTGACTTCCGTGCTGCACCGCTGCTTCCTCCAGCTCTGTGCTCGTTTGTCCCCCGATAACAGGCACACAAAAGGCTGCTCACCCCGTGTGACATTCCCGCTGTCCCCCGCAGGTCTCCCTCATGGCAGTGGATGAGATGCACCAGGATTTACCCATTCTGGAGAAGGACCTGTACTGGAATGAGCCCGATCCCCAGCCGCCCTACACCGCAGCCACCGCCGAGTACAAGCGCCCGTCCTTCCTGGGCTCCACTTTTGACATCAGGTGAGCGCAGGGACAAAGTGTCACAACACCTGGATCAGGTCTTGTGAAGGAAATTACAGTCGAGGAGCTTTTAGGCTCATCCACAACAGCCAACATCCCCTGTGGAAGAGGATAAATCTGACCTCTTTCCCCCACTCACCTGTACGCTGAGCATCCCTGTTTTGGGGGGCTAATAGCAATACAGGGAGAGGCTTGCCACTAGCAGCAGCATTCCCAGTGCTGCCAGCCTTGCCAGGAAATCTCCCCTCCCTCTGTGGCTGCCTAACAGCCCAATTTCCCTTTCCCAGCATGCAGAAGGAAGAGATGGAGTTCCAGCCCCTGGAGCAGATTAAAGAGAACGAGGAGGCCAACCACTCCACTCCCTTACTGGGACACCTGGGCCGCCTCTTGGGCGTCCAGTCCCCGAGCTTCTCCAGGTCCTCTTCCCGGATGAACCTGCTGCGCCGGCGAGGAGATCCCGCGTCGCCCTTCTCCCATTACACCTACCAGGACATGGGGAAGGCCGGAAGCCCTTGCGGCATCAATCAGCCAAGGGGAGACTCCCAGGAGCAGTGGGACAGCGAAGAGGGAAAACTGAGGGAGTTTGATGCTTTCATGTCCACCCCCTTTTATGAGAGGCCTGGGTTCTACAGCGCTCCACAGACGCCCATCAGCTCCATCCCCATGATCTTCCCTTCCCGACGCCAAGGGCGCAAGAAGCCGCCGGCGCTCTCCAGCATTGCCGCGTGCTCCACTTCCCTTCGGGATGTCATCGTCAATGCCTCCCCTTCCAGGGCCAGTGACGTGGACAAGAGCCAGAGCTCCCTGGGCTCTGCTGCAAAGGAAACCTTTGTCTGGCCCACGGAGCGGAGCAAAGGTCCCGACTCCATGGCTGTGACAGTAGAAGAGGGAAAGAGCAGCTCCAGGGAAGCTGCCACCACGGGAAGCCCAGGAGCACAGTCCACAGCATCCAACAGCCCAAAATTCCCCTTCCTAGCAGAGACCCCAGAGCATGAGAAGCAAGGCAGCTTCAAGAGTCTGAAGAGCTCTAAAGCCTCGCATCCACCCTGGCTAAACCTGGAGAGCACAGCCTCAGCCACTCCCAATTCAGAGCATTCCAGTGCCTTCCAGACCCCCAGTAACAAAACCCCCGGAGGCAGCACCTCCCTCTGCTTTTCCTTCACTCCTGTCACCTCTCCAGTGCTGGAAAGGTCCCACAAGGGGAACCTGGGCCCCGAGGCTTGCAGCCTGAGTTTGGAGGATGCAGCCAGCGCTCCAGACCAGCATCCAGAGGTTTCCAGGAACACAAGGGACACTGGGAATGGAAGCACCAACCCCCCAGCTCCAAAAGAGCCCAGGAGAGCAGAGAGTCCATCCCCCAACGACTCTGGAATCTCCTTAGCTGAGGGAGACTACATGGGGCTGATGGAGGTGATCTTGGAGGCCTGTGAAAGCCCAGGGGAAGAGCAAATGGACCAGTACAGCTAAAGGAGACCCCATGGATGCATGGGATTACCTGCCTTATCCGGGCACTCACCCAAACAAAAGTGCTGGACATGCAGCTGGAACCCAGCCTGGGCTAAAACCAGCACTAAGGACACCCTGCTCCTACTTAGCAGGCACAACTCATGTTGCAATAACAAAAGCACCAAAAAACCCAATTTGCAGCAAAAGAACAAGACTGAATGCTAAGGATTGCAGGTACCAGCTCTAGCCCAGAACAGGAGCACAGTTAATGTGGATGCTTCCCTCCTCTTCCTCCTCCTCCCCCAGCAAGAATGAGAACTTGAGCTTCCAAGTCTCAGGCAGGACTTGTATTCATAACAAGATACTCCAGGGAAAATAAGGGACTGAAGCAAGTCCCATCATTTGTGATGCAGACCCACAGTGTTTCTGCCAGTCCTGGCTGGCATTTTCCAGTACGGGGAGAGTACTGGAGTAAGGCAGGGAAAAGGCTTACCAGCACAGGCAGCTGCAGCATCCACCCAACACATTGCTTCCTCCTGAAATTCCACATTCCCCCTGCCAGATTTGACAACGCTCAGAGAAAGCTGGATGGCAGCAGACACCACTCAGCTGACTTTTACTGCCCACCCTTGGAAAATAAAAGCGAGGCTTGAGCCCAGGACCTTGGTTTCATTTCCTCGTTTTAGTTCCCTGCAAGGAATTTAAGGAAAACCTCTGTGGTTTCCTACTTCTGCCTTCAGCAGCAGCTGCAAATCCCCCATGTCACACAACAAATTGACCTCCCACTGCCTTCACTGCAGCTGCCTGCTCTCCCTCCAAACTAAACAGGAAAAGCCAGCTGGAACCAAGTCACTTTATTGGCTGGAGGGCAGTACATAAAACACAAAGAGAGAGGGGGGATATTTGGTACAGAGTATGGAACTGTTTATCTAGGTAGCTGAAGCTGCATGCACGGCTGGACAGTAAGTAGGAGTCCCACTGAAACCCACAGCGTGGCTCTGGGCAAGGCTTCAGCTGTCGCAGTCCCCGAGGGTGTGCTTGTCGAAGAGATACTCTGCCATGCCGTATTTGGGGGCCCCCATCTTCCGCAGGTTGGTCACATGGTCTCCCAGCTCCTTGATGGCTTTCACCTGCTCATCCAGGTAATGGGTCTCAATGAAGTCACACAGCTGAAAGGGAGACCAAAGGTTTAAGCTCAGGCCTGAAATCCTACCAAGGCTCTCTAGGCAAAGGAGAGGATGCAGAATTTGCAAGCCGAGAGAGAGCAGCGTCTGGTTTTGTTTCAGAACAAGATCAAAGTAAGCCAGGCTTACGTAGGCTGACTTGCTCCAGAACCCTGCAGAGCCAAGCAGCTCAGGAAGCCTCTCCTCTTCCTCACTGCAGGAAGCATTAGCCAAGCTCCTGAAGAGATTTAGACTCCCCCACTGCACAGCAAAGTCACAGATTTACACCTCTGGTTTGGTTTTAAAAAGTCCCTCTAACTTAGGCAGGACACTCCCAAGAATGCTTGGATTCTCACACGTATTAATCTCTTCCTGATATTATGCAACCTCACACCAGTCTTGCCAAAAACTTCCATCTATGAAGAATTCCGTATTTTCAGACACTGTTCTGAAACATCAGGGCTTTTAATATTCTGAAGCAACTCCAAAATTTTGTGGCAAAAAAGCCTCGTGACAAAAAGCCTTAAAAAGATGGAACTCAACCCCCTCAGAAAGAGTCTCCATAGAGACTGTTCACAGACACACTTTAGAGGGAATAGAGCAGATCCCTGCCACATTAAAAATCCTCCTGGAAGGACACCAATAACCTCACCAAACGGCTTGCAAAGGGCTGCACCCCTGGTTCACACCTCTTTTCACCTTTAACAACACCAGGGACACACAGCTCAGCCCTAAACCCACACAGTTACAAGACACATCCTTGGACAGCCACATGGATCCTCAGCATCCACTTACGTGTGGGTCGTTCTTTTCGGTTGCCAATTTGTGCAGTTCTAGCAGTGATTGGTTCACGTTTTTCTCCAGGTGCAGGGCACACTCCATGGCAGTCAGGCCATTCTCCCAGTCATCACGATCTGGCTTCTGCGAGGGGAAAGCACAGGACATGTTTTCTGTAAGAACCCACAGACCAGCAGGGTGCAAAACCCTTAGACCAAGTTTAGGCATTCATGCAAAGTCCGAGGGTGAAGTGCACCCTTGGAACAGAACTGAGAGAACCCTCACAGTCCCGCTTCTCAAATCAGTGCACAGAGCACTTCTGCTGTTCAGTTTGATGATGATAAACCAATTGCCCTCTGGTTCTGGTCTCACCCCACAGCAAACAAACCAGCACTCAGAACCCTCTCCTTACACAAGAATTATTTTTTTATTAGTCAATCAGCACAAATCATCGAATTACTACACATCTCAAACTCCTGTGCCTCTCCAGTGTCAGCTGCTGCTCCTTCTGGAGAGGACCCACGGGGAGTGGGGTGTTCATCCCCTTCCCGTGTGGGGACAGCCCCCAAATCCGCTACTGACCTTGATGTCCTGCAGGAAGATGCGCCCGCCCCTCTGGTTCTGCAGCTTCATAAGCTTCTCAGCGTGCTCCCGCTCCTCGTGGGATTGATGCAGGAAGTACTTGGCAAAGTTTTTCAGGGCCACATCATCCCGGTCAAAATAGTAGGACTGAAAAATAAGAGTTCACAGGTTCAAAACCCCTGCTTGAGGATGGCTGCAGTCCAAGCCCAGGCCAGCAAGGCAGTGTGAAACAACTCTCCCCTTAGTAGCATTCGATTTTTCCAGCTAGGATTAAATTTTAACCTGTAGCCCTACCAAGGGCACAAACAAATGGTGTATGTGTCCCTGGCTCAGTCCTGAAGATACAAAAAAAAAAAAACAACCCCAAAACAAAACATCAAACCCTGACACCCCGCAGACACCTCTTCTGAGCAGCATGAAACTGCAGCCTTGAAAAGCCTTTTTCAAGGAGAAATCTTCTCTTTGTTTGGCCGAGCTTGTTTACAATGACCACATTGCAAGTCAGGGTCATGACTTGCAACACCAGGTAAGGGTAAGCCAAGAACTTTTAGGTACTTATGCAATAAAGCTCTCTTGCTTCCCCCTAGGCTTTCCAGGAATTAGACTAAGCAATACTCTCTCTACTTCGGGGGGGGGGGGGGAATATAACATTTAAAATGCAAAACATAAATGAAACTAAAATATGAATTCAACAGCAAATACTCTTCTGAAAGCCAATAAACCTGTAACAGCAGTCAGAAGCCATCACACAGCTTGTTTACTCCTTGGTCAGAGCCATTAGCAGGTCTCAATGGGAAGGTCTGTGTCAATTACCATTTATTTACCAACCTACTACGGAATTCTCTGCTCTTAAACCAGCGGCCTGGACCTTCAAGGCAAGACATTGGATTGGTGTTTGTGTATCACTATCACCCACCAACATAAGCTCAAAGTGGGGCTCAGAAACAAATCAGCATAGGAAAAAACCTGCAAAATACGTGCCACAACACGGCCCAGCGTCACCAGGAAGTCTCAGTGTCCCAGCACACCCAAAGCACCAGGATTGCTGCACAGAGGTCAGGGAACGGCTAAAACGGGCGCCTCGGGCCAAAAGGAGACACATAAACACAGGGCCCAAGGAAACCACGGATTCCTACCCATTCCTGGAGGAAAACCCGTGCCTGGGAGGCGAGCACGCCTGCGGGAAAGGTGCCAAGCGCCTCGTTAGGCGCCTCCCGCCGCCCAGCCCGGCCCCAAGGGCAGAGCCGCCGGCGAGGCGCTGAGCGCGGCTGATAACGGGGCCGCCAAGGGCAACGGCCGCGGGAGCAGGCGAGATAAAAGGGCCTCACCTACACCCAGGGGACGGCCCAGACGGGCCTGGAAGCGGAGGGGGGAGGAGGAGGTGGAGAAAAAGGAGGAGGAGGAGCTGGGCCCGCAGGCACCGCCCGGCACCCAGGAACCCCGCGCCGGGCCAGGCCCTCATGCAGCCCCATTATCCCTTGCAGGACCCTTCCCTCGCCCCGCCGCGCCCGCTGTCCCCGCGGCCCTCACCATGCTGAGGTACACGTAGGACGCGTAGAGCTCCAGGTTGATCTGGCGGTTGACGGCGGCCTCGCAGTCCTGGTGGTAGTTCTGGCGCACCTGAGAGGGGGGCGCTGCCATGGCTGGGGTGCTCCGGTGAGTATTACGGTGATTGAGTAGGCGGTGGTGTTGGGGGGGGGCGGCGGGCCCGAGCGCAGCCGGTTCCGTCCAAGCACTGTTGACGCAGGAACCCGCTCCGCTCCGCCGCCGACGCGCTCTAAGGGCCTCCCCGCCTGCCGCCGCACCTTTTATACCGCCGCGCGCCAGGCCACGCCCCCCGCGCCTCGGGGGCGGGGCCTCCCGGCGCCCTTCTGCTGGCCCGGCGTGACTCAGCACCCGCCCAGGCCACGCCCACCTCGGGGGCGGGGCCCCGCGCGCCCCCGGTTCCCGCCACCCGCGCGCGCCCCCGTTTCCCGCGGCGAGCGCGCGCGCCGTCCATCGCGGAATGGCCCGCGTTGGAAAATACCACCCCCCCCGCAAAATCACCAAATCAGGCCATTTCCCCCAACACTCTGCCAAGCCCGCCGCCAAACCGTGTCCCACGCGGCTCGTACATCCCTTCGTGGGGGGGACGGGGGCTTCGCCGCTGCCCCGGGCGGTTTCTGCCTGTACCTGGCCGCCCTCTCCGTGAGAATAAAAAGTTCCTAAAATCCAAGTTAAATCCAGAAATCGAAGGCCAGATGTCAAAACCCCAGCCTGTTGGTAATGAGATGACTATTTCAGCTGCTTTGAGTGCTAGCCCAGTACGTTCCGTGTGTGCCATCATTTATTTTCAATGAATATCAGGTTCCTCCGTTCGGTCTTTAATTTAAAGTAAGTACTGGAACGTTTTACCTTCCCCTTTCTGAGGTGTTAAGCAGCTTAGAAGTGGCTAGAAACATCCTGCTTAAACAGATCATCCCATAGAACTGAACTCCCAAAATCTTGGCTTTTCCCAAGCCAGCGTTCAACCCTGGCTTTCCCCAAGCAAGTGTTCCTGCTGAAATCCAGAAATACAATTTACTGAGCCTGTAAACTCAGATTAAATAATTTTCCCTCTATGTACTGAGCCTGGAACTCAGATTAAATAATTTTCCCTGGATGTACTGAGACCATAAACTCAGATTAAATGATCTTTTTCCTTTCACCAGCTCTTTCTACACATTTTTATCCGGTCTTTGACCCTTCCCGGCACTGTGGGATGTCCCACGCGTGACTGCACAAGGGCCTGTGTGTGAGTAAAGGGCAGCACCAGAGCGCTTTTCCAGACACTCCAAACGCCCTGGAGGGAACAGGGAGCCTCGGCCTCCCTTTGTTTCAGGGTTTTCTGCTGCTCCTGTCGGTTAACCATCACAAGTAATTAAGATCTATAAGATAACGTGGGTCATACCTATGCTTCAGCAGGCTGCCAGGTACATTTCAAATCTCCTGTTCTCCTCCCACATAAATGCTTATGTAAAGAAAAAAAAAAAAAAGCTGTAGCTGCTGGGCAGACTCTTTTTTAATTTTTTTTTCTTTATTACTGTGTTCACAGTGGAGTGTCTTCACAACAGGAACATCAAACAAACCTCCATAATTGCAAAGCTTGTAACAGGACTATTTCCTCTGCAGCTGGGACAGTCCGTGCCACCCGTGATCCCACGTCAGTAGGATTAGGGAAGTCCCAAATTCTGCTTTCTGGAGTTGCACAATGCACATTGTGTTTGATGACAGCAGATTTACATGGGCAGGAGAGGAAGCACGGGGTTGCACAGCCACGAGGGTCATGTCTTGGTGACCAGGGCGAGGAATTCACCACTCTGCTCTCATATGGGATTAGGTTCAGCCATTCCCAGATCTTTCCTGTCTCAAATTACCGTTTTAATTTCGAATTTACTTTGTATTTTTTCCTCATGGCTTGGTTCAGGCCTCCTTTTATCTTGTGCTGCTCTTCTTGAGAATGCATTTAAAATAAAATCCCTGAATGGTTTGGGTTGGAAGGAACCTTAAGCATCATCTCATTCCAACCCCTGCCATGGGCAGGGACACCTTCCACTAGCCCAGGTTGCTCCAAGCCCCATCCAACCTGTCCTTGGACACTTCCAGAGATGGGGCAGCCACAGCTTCTCTGGGAAAGCTGTGCCAAGGCCTCAGCACCATCTCAGGGAAGAATTCCTTCCTAAATGTGAATGGCACTTGATGGAAAGCCCAGCCTGAGTAAGGTGATGCTTTTAGCAGGCTTCTTCCCAAGAAAGCCTGTAAAGTTCTTTAGGAAAAAATTCTTTACTGTTTAGGAAGAAATTCTTCCCATATTTTAGTACCTTTTTATCCCCCAACACTCCCAGCTGTCCAGGGCCTGTCCCATCCTCTCGGCAGCGTGTGTGGATTTTGAATTCATGTCCCTCTCAGCTGCTTTCTTGGGCTGAAGCAGGGGCATGTTCACGCTGCCCACAGGCAAAATCAGTGTATTGTCTGCCTACACAAGCTTCAAATTGTTGACAATCCCTGTTTTCCCTTGGATGATATCCCATCAGGAACAATGGAGCAAGCTCTCTTGTTTACAGCTCAGCTACTGTACACAGGGCACAGATCCCAAAATCTGCCAATTTAGGGATAGTAAAGCTGAGCTGTAAGCATGCAAAAATCAACAGAGCTTCTTTGGTGAGTGTCTGCATATGATACAGGAGGTTATTCAGTCAGAGATGAAGATATACCCAAAGGGAAAGTTTCCATGACTCCTACATCCACTTTAATATAATTTATCCTGACTCTACCTGTGCCCTTCTCATGCATGACCTTTCCAAAGAGGCTGAAAACAGGACTCCTAAACAAATACTGGACACTATTTGCCCGAAGCAAATTCTGAGACAGATTTTTTGCTGATACAGTCCTTGAGCAAAAACCTTGGCATGTGGCTTATGCATCTTCAGTGAGAGGGCTGCCTTGGTGTGAGCAGAGAGGGAGCCAGAATGCCCAGGAAAGCACAAAATTTCATTTATCACCTGTAGAAATGGTTCACCTCTAGCTTTAAAACGCATGATTCTGCCGTGCTGGTTTAATGGCCAGAATAAGAGATCCCAGTTAAAAATCAACAACTGTTCCAATTCCAGTGAGCAAGAAAGTGCTGAATATGACTCAAATGTAAAATCAACAAAAGTACAGTAACCTTTTTTTTCGCCCCCCCCAAAGCTCAAAGTCCTGTAAATAAGAGAAATTGCATCCAGTCAAATATTTGTTATGGAGAACCTCCACTCCATCCACAAGCTTCAGTGTCTTTCAGCTTCCAGATTTTATGTAAACACAAAAGCAACTCTAAACTTGGCTCCAAGGTTGATCATGTGTCTGGAAATTTGACACTGATCTCAACTGTGAGTTTTGAAAGCTGTTTACTAAAAACATCTGGGCTCCACTTGCTCTGGGAGTTTAACTGAAAGCTCCTTCTTCGCAGCTCCTTGGGCAAAACACTCGGTGCAAACTTTTCAGTTTGTTTCTTTTAGCTGCCCGAATTTTTCCAAGTGGGAAACCCGGGATTTAGGCAACAAGTTCTCACTGGGTACTTACAGCACAGAATGCAAATGACTGGGGCACACAGAGCTGCTGGTTCCTGGAAACACTCTCCAAAGGGAGAGAAACAAAGGATGTTTGAAGTTCTGCTGGGAAATTTGCTTTGGAGACTGAACACGAAGCTGTTCTGATGCAGGAAAAAAAAAGTCCCAAACACAGAATAATCTCTAGCAGTTTGTACTACAGGATTTTTGTAGACAAGGAATATAAAACCCTCTTTAGACAGATAAACTTTTTCTAAGTTGTGATACAGGATTTTTTCTCTCTGGAGTATTTTTACACACAGTCTAAAAAAAATGCTGTAGATTACAATTCTCTAATTTGCCCAGAATACCCTTTAATTTATTTTTATTTCTTTTACAAGCCTCTAAAAGTACACTTAGAGCCAAGAGAGTCAGGGAGAACAATGTTAATAACAGTAATTCTGTCAGCATGGCCAGAAGCAAGATCTGGTGCATTTACTTGGATGTATGACCCCTTTTTAAACCAATTTCCAGGCTGACTCCACTGTCTGTGAGGGAAAAGCTCCATCCTTGATTCCAAAGGCGGCCTGTGCCCCAGGTGCACGTACAGGAGCCTTCACAACACGGATTTGCCAAGCTAAAAAGCCACAATAAGTTGGATGTTGACATTCCACCACAGGCCAGAATCCACAACATTTGCTCTACTGTCATGATCCTCCTGTGGTGCCATCCACCTTTTTTTCCCCCTCTCAGACTTACAGAGTATTAAAAACAAGGGGGTGGGGGCCATTCTGGTCCCCTGTTTCTGTTGTACTGAACTTTTTCTTCAAATACTGTACAAAAATTGCAAATAGAACCACCCATCTAAAGTCAACAAGTGCAGGGAAATTTCTCAATACACCACAAAAATCACCTCCTTCCTAGCGTGAATTCCCCTGGAAAACCCTGGTGAGTGTTCAAGCCCTCATGGATGACCAGGCCGCTTTCATTCTGGATACAAGGGTAAAATGTTGTTTTGTAAAAGAGGTTTTACTTGGGAATCAAAGAGACAAACAGGTTTATCCCCCTTGAGGCCATCAGGTAATTTTGAGAGGATGCACAAAGGTGTTCCTTGGATTTAGTGCAGCACTGAGCTTGAGCAAACACTAAATCTCACAGAGGAGGCTGCTTTTACACTCAGCCACTCAAAAAGGGACTGGCAGCAAATGCTTTCAAGCATGAGGAGAAGAAACAAGCTTTTACAAGGAGCTGGCAGTTAAAGGACATGCAGCAACCTGATAAAACACCACAAAAACAGGCAGTGGCCCATGGCTGATCTCTGTCAGGCAGGATAGGCGGGGGGGCACCCCCAAACTGCTGAGCAGGTCTCTCCAGGAACTCATTGCATGGTTTATTCAGAGGAAGTGAAGGGATTAAACCCATGTGGAGGGATGTTCTCAGCAGAGGTGAGGCACGGGGAGGGTTTTCTGTGGGAGAAGCTGGTTCCTGCTGTGCTGTGAAGGGGCACTGAAAACACCCCTGTGGTTCACGCAGAGGTGCAGCCACAACTCCACAGGTTCCACACCCACATCCACCTCTCCTGCTGGGTGTAACTTCCTCCTAAACCACATCCAGGCCCTTGGCATCAAGGTAAAAATACTGAAAATCAGGTCAAGGGGCTCAAGTTGGGCCTAATCCTCTCTGTACTGCTCGTGAAGTGTGGAGTGTTGTCCCTGCAAAGTCACCTCTGGCTGAGCTCCTTCCTCAAGGTGGGGAAGCGATCCAGTGGTGCTTTCCCTGCACACTGGACAAACTGGGGGGAAAAAAACCAAGGAAATTGCACAGAAAGAGAAGTAAACCAGGGAGGATCATCTCTGTTGGGGCAAGACATGGCTGTGACATTTTAAATAGGGTCGGACACGAGGACCATGTTGAGGTCGTTGTGTTCAGCTCAGCAGACGTTGGGCTATGCCCACAGATATCAGCATTCTAGCAGGCAATAAAGCAGTGACAGAGAGGCCACCCACTCTGTGGGACGGGGAGATAACAGGGATGGGCAGCCACTGGAACCCCTCAGCAATCACATGTGGCTGTTTCAGATGCTCTGCTGGACTGGGCAGAACTCTTAAGCCCAGACAGACCACCCTGGGCCATCTGGGCCTGTGGTCAGTGTCCTGGGAAGATGCTCCCACCAAAAGCTGCGGAGGCAAAGCCCTCAGACTCCCCTCAGACAGCAGCCAGAGGAATGCTCTGCCTGGCCTAAGGAATCTTCCACCCAGTTGCTCTATGAGTAGCTTGCTCAGTCATGCGTGGTAACAAACCTGTCCAAATAGGCAGTGATGACCAAGACTGAAACTCAAATCAGGAACTTTCCAGTCTGACAAGTCAAAAAAAAAAAAAAAAAAATGTGCACTCCATACTTACTTAGCACAGGCCAGGCCCTTCCCTGCCTGGTGTTTGGGCCTCTTGGTTCCTTCTAAAAGCCTCTGAGAAGGGACACAACCTACAACAGGCTCACAGGAAAGCAGATGAAACACTCTCAGAGCCAAAAAGGGGAGACTGCATTCCTCACATAAACACCCCCACACCTCATTTGTCTCTTTTCCCTGTCTCTGGCCACCCTGCTGACCCCTTAGAGTGTCTCTGCAAGTCATGAACTTAGCAGAAAACAGCTTTTTTGGCCAGTTTCTAGGGCTGGCCTGGCCACTGGATGGATCTGGAAACTCCAGAGTCATGAGACACATGGAGGAGCTCAGCAACTCAAGGGCAAAGGGCGATCACAGAGAATTCGGCCAAGATGCCAAGACCCCGAGGAGCAGGGAAGATGTTTGGACAGGCCCAGAAGGGAAGAGTTCTCTGACAAAGCATTTCTCCAGTCAGGAGGTGCAGGTTGAGCAATGGGCTGACACCAGCTGAAACAACAGCCTGGGAGGGAGCAGAGGGATGCAAAGCCACAAGGATATCTCTGAGGTCACCAAGGAAAACAGAGTCTCTGATTGGGAAGAAAAAAGAAGCCAGAATTGCAGCATTGTTACTTAATCCAGGAAATTTTGTTCAACCAAGACCAGCAGGCTCAGCATGACCACACAAAAAAAAATCTACCAGGCTTTTACTGGAATCCCTGAGTGCCTGCGTGCCTGCCTCAGCCAGGTTTAACTAGCAGGGGACTCTGTCTGGAAAAGGCAATTCCCACTTCATTCCCTGCCCGTGTTTATTCTCATCTACTCTGGAGTCACCAAGCCTTACTTCCCTCCACATAAATATGAACGTTTCAAGAGGAACAGGGAGGCTGTCAGCCTTGGAAAGGAGAGAACATCCACCTCCAGAGTTTTCTGCTGGAAACCCTTCTCCTTTGAATCGCCAGCCTTGCTGTGGTGAAAAATTTTGTCACCACAGAATTCACCACGTGGGAAGGGTTCAATCCCTTCTTGCTGTGTTCCAGAGGCCAGGAAAGCAGCTTGAATCAGACAAAGGAGCATTTCCTAAACTTATTTCAACCTAAACTGCCCCAGAGTCACATCACAGAACACAGCCACACACAGGCCTACAGTGACAAGGATGGAAATACAGCTGGGAATTGCAGAGCCTGGAAAAGGAGGAGGACAGGGACTGAGAATCTGTGTTTTTACAGCCACATCCAGCGTGAGAAGCGCAGAGAGGCTGAGGAAGAGAAAGTGGCACCACCATTACTTTACATCAGCTGGAAACTTTCTCTTCTTGTTCCAGGTCCTTCAGAAGAGGCTTTTTCCAGAAGTAATCGGGAGGAGACAGTTCCCCATACAACCCTCGGCCATAACCAGACAGATCTCTGTTTCAGGCAGCTCCTGCTCTCCTATCAGGTGGGAGGATCAGCACTGAGCAACAGCACCTCCAAAAGCAACCAAACCTCGAGGGAGAGGAATTGGGAAGTGGGTGGGATCTCTTCCCAACCATCACATGACCTTTATTCATCCTCCTCCTTGAGAATGAGGTAACATTCCGTTTTCAGATTTTGCCGGAGATATACAAGAACCAAACTAAGAAAGTCATGATTCACTTAAAAAGCATCTATTTTTCACCTGCAAAAACTTGTGCTATACCGTAAACGAGGGGATAAATGAAAGGTTAATTAGCTGTAATTTCAGTTCAGTTGCTCTGTGAGGGATGCTGTCCTTTACAGCTCTCTCCATGAAGATTCCCGGAACTTTGTTAACATTCCCATTGTGTTCCAGCACTAAGATTACAGTCAACAAACAGGGCACTGAGAGGCTGGTCACAACTCCAAGCACCCTTCCAAGTGACACTTCCACCTCACCTGCCTGCCAGAGGCTGCCTGGAAAGGGAGGAATTTCCCTGCTCTGTCCCGGAGCTCCTCCCGCTCACCGTGATCTGGGAAGGGAAGGAAAAGGAAGGGGAAAAGGGAGGGAAAGCGACCAAGAGAAATAGGGATACGAGAGACAATCCTGGGCCTAGGATGTCAGGAGACAGGCAGAGAGCTGGAAGAGGGGTAGAGAGAGGAAGGAAAGGCATCTGGAGCCATTTGGCTTTTCCAGGCAGAGAACATCAGAATTGGGAAGAAAAGGGAAGGGAAAGGAGAAGGAAAAAGGGAAAGGGAGAGAAGAGAGGGAAGGGAATAAGGGAGGGAATGAGAGGGAAGAAGAGGGAAGGGAAAGGCGAGAGAAGGATAGAGGGGAAAGGGGAGAGAAAGGGAGAGGGGAAAAGGAAGGGAAGGGGAGAGGGAAGGGAACCACCGCAGCACCTGGCCCCGTTCCCAACCACCAGACTCAGCACGGCCTCCCTCCAGGTAGCCCGGGCGAGATCCGTGGCCCGGGACGGCTGTGGAGCAGGGAGCAGCCGAGTTGTCCCTCGTTATTCCGGGCTAGCCCGCGTTATCCCAGTTTGTCCCGGGTTATCCCTCTTTGTCCCGGGGTGGGGTGGTCCTGACCCGCCTGAACCACATGGGGGCGCCCGCGCTGCGCTGCCCCCGCGGGCCAATCAACGCGCTCCGTGCGCCGCTGCCCCGGGGCACACTGGGAGTTGTAGTGCCCGCGGCGCGGCGGGACGGCGGAGCGGTGCCCATCAGCGCCCTCTCCGCGGTTCGGCGGAGGCGGCTCCAGCACTGCTGTCTCCTCACGGACACTCGGGGACCTGCAGGGTGTTTTCCGCCGTCCCGCAGCGCTGCCGGGATGCAGCACCGCGGGGATCGGGCATCGGCGTCGCGTGTGGATGACGTCAGCGGGAGGTGCGGGTGGGTGTCATGGCCGTGGGGGAGCTGTTCCCTTACAGAGCCCATTGGGCGGGGGAATGAGGGCGGGCGGTGCTCAGGGCCGTGTAAAGAGGAGCACACAGTGAAATAATCTCAGTGGAAACCTGTGCCAAATGCAGGATGTTGCAACAGAAGCGTCAGATTGCATCTTCAGTTTTATAAGAAATCGGCGCACACACTAAACATTTCCTTCCTCTGAGAAATCACCATTTCCAGTGTTTAAAAAAATCCTGATTATCACAAGCTCACAGACTGGTTTGGGTTGGAAGGGACCTTAAAAACCATCACATTCCATAGGCAGAGACATCTTCCACTATCCCAGATTGCTCCAAGCCCCATCCAACCTGGCCTTGGACACTTCCAGTGATGGGGCAGCAACAGCTTCCCGTGGAAATCCATTCCAGTGCCTCACCACCCTCACAGGGAAGATTTTTTCCCCAGTATTCCATCTAAACCCACCTTCTATCAGTTTGAAGCCATTCCCAGTTGTCCTGTCACTCAAAGCCCTTGTCCAAAGTCCCTCTCCAGCTCTCCCAGAGCCCCTTTTGTCACTGAAGAGGCTCTAAGATCTCCTTGGAGCCTTCCCTTCTCCAGGCTGGACATTTCCAGCTCTCCCAGCTTGTCAGTTGTGTGTTTTTTGGATAGGTGAGAGAAAGAAAAAGAACCTCAGGCCAAGCCAAACTCAGTATCAGTGTGTGTGTTTTGTAACACTGCCAGCCCCAGAACCACCAACAAGCATTTCGTAACGCAATTAAGCAGAAATAAAAACCTAATTATGTTCTGGGAAGGAGAACAAGGGCGTGTGGTCTAGAGGCAAAGATAATGGAAAAATATATGAAAGTGATGAAATCGCCAAGAAAGCAGGATGAGAACAGGCCTGAAAAATGTTAGAGGCCTTAAAAATATGATAAAATGTATATAAATGAGATCCCTTTCTCTATAGAGGGTATGGCAAAGCTGGCTGCCAAATAGGAGAAGTATTTTCCCTGTATTAAAGCTTTTAGTTTTCCAAGTTTAAAATTAAATGCCGCATCTGATTCTGGGATTCCCCACAAATATTTTGTGCATTTACTTTCCTGAGGCTGATGAATTCTTAAGCAGCTGATGAAAAGCAAGCCAATAGCATTGTTTTTAAATATTCCAACCCAAATATTTTTAGGTTTTCCAAGCAGTTTTATTCACATGGGTTTTTTTAACCTGGAACGATTCCTTCAATTTTAATTGGACTCAGTCTGCTAGAAAATGAATTCTGTGTATTAATTTAACTTTTCAAGAAAAAGCACATAATTTAACCCCAACTTTGCAAAAGTTAATACACATTTGTGCTGATGCCAGGATAAATCCTAGGCAGGGCAGAGAAAGGAAGCCTGGATGACCAGTGTAAATTCCAAAATTTTAGGTAGTTACCCTTGAGTGAGATAACACAAATCTGTCTAAAATGACGTTAATAAACAAGCAGATTTTTACCACCCCCAAAAGGATAAATTTCGTCCCAATATCCAATCTAATCCTTCCCTCCTTGAGCTTAAAGTAAGTTAAAGCCAAATATTTAAAGGGTGGCCGCAGAGAGGACAAAGTCTCTTCACAAGGAGCCTTGATTCTGGGAAGCCATCTTTTGTATAAGAATTAAAAAATAGGGAGGACAGGGAGGAGAAAGTAGCACTGACACAACGAATACAACTTTTTTTGATTCCCAGAGTCTTGGGAGTTTTAAAGCCAGAACAGCAACCCAACCTGAATTTATCACAAGTGAATATTATTTTTAGAGGAGAAAAATAAATCATTCACAACTTCTTTTATGTTGCATATTTTTGTATCTGGCAGCACCTTGCAAAATAAAAAAGAGAGGGGAAAATCTGCTCTGGTTGCATGGCAAGTAATGAAATCCACACATTAATAATAGAGTTGGATTTTGCTTAAGGAAAAAAAAATTGCTTTCATTTTGAAGGGACATCAAGAATTTCAGGAATCCTTTATATTTTGGAATATATGAATGAAAATGGTCCCTCACTAGCTACATGAGATTAGCCAAATAATAGATGAAATCTCATTATCAGTGGCAAAAGCAAGGTGTGAATGCACAGAGGATCATTCATATGGGAATTTCATTGATACAAGGTGGTTTTCCTCGATTTATTTGGTGCTGTCTGTACTCCCACCCCCCTTCCAACAGGGCAGCTCCACTTCTAGGAATATGAGAGGAGCTCTGTGGTGATGGGTCAGTCCAGGGGTATTGATTTCTAAGAGCACCCAAAAATAGATGCTCAGGGAAGGAGGATCAGAAACTGGATGAGTGTATCACAATCCTTCCCTGCTAAATTTTTTTCCAGTGCTGCCAAAGAAAACCACAGCTGTCTCTTTCCAGTGTTAGAGGCTACTGGGCATAAGGAAAATGAAAGAGGATGTCTCAGTTTTGAGGAATATTTAGGGATTAGCTCCTCAATCCAGGAAAGGGTTGCAGCTGATGATAAAGAGTGAACCTCTAATGGACACTGCCTGCCAGACCTGGTTGCTCCAAGCCCCATCCAGCCTGGCCTGGAACACTTCCAGGGATGAGGCAGCCACAGCTTCTCTGGGAAGGCTGTGCCAGTGCCTCACCACCCTCAATATTCCCTTTTGCTGTTGAAAAGGGAAAATGCAGATATTCTGCCCTAAGTTCCCCAGTAAGTCTATCCCAGCTTTTGCTGTGAGCCTTGTTTGGCAGCAAACAGCTCCTTACAGCGGATCTTTTTGGGAACACGTGGCTCTGGTGGGTGGAGAGGGAAGGAACTATAGCAGAATTAGACTTGATAATCCAACCTTTCCACCTTGCAAGCCAGGAGAGGCATCAAAATCTCCCATCTGCACACAGGTTGGGAATGAGCCTCTAGTGTGATCCCTTGGAATTCAGATGCCTCTTTGAAAAGGCATCCAGGGTTTGGAATTGCACACAACCTGATGCCGATCCTTAGGCATCTGTCCACCCAGCTACATTTAGATTCCATCACCTCTGGAAAGAGGAGTGTTGTTCAGTTCTGCAGGGGTATCCCCTGGGAGCAGCCACCCGAGGCCCTTCAGCTTAACAAGCCCTTCTGGGCATCCTGAATAAGCCCCTAATGATCTTAAAACCTCCTTAGGAAGCTCCTGGTGGGCCCCCTTATCCTTCTAACAAGCCGCCAGGGACAACTTCACAGGCACTGAGGAGAAGGAAACTTTCCTCCTTGTTAAAGAAAAGGAGAACTTCCAAAGCAGTTCAGTTTGTCGCAACTTCTCCACACCTTGGCTGGAGAGTTCATGGCTTGGCCAACACCTCTCCAGTCCTCCACTTGCTTGGTGCAGAAGTTGTGGCAGGAATTAGAAGGACAGTGGATCCTTCACCATTATCCTTCACCTGCTGCACCAGCAGCTGCCCCTGGCCAACAATTTATGGTTGGCAAAAGTCCCTCAGAACCTTGTGGAAGTGCCTGGGACACCCCAAGGGAGCCATCAACAGCCATGGCAGGTGATGGACCAGATTCCAGGTTCCAGGAGTTCCAGTCAGGAGTAAAGTTGTGAATAAAAACAAATCCAGCTGCTGTGCCCCGCTTATGCTGCCATTCAGAGCCCTGAAAGAGCTGGAACAAGGATTTTTTGGGGGCAGATGAAATGCTTCATAAATATCCTGCTCACAACCCTAGAATCTCGTTCACATTGATGTTTTTTCCTGCATTTCAAGCACCTTAAGGCTACAGTTAACACAAGGTCTCATCACAAAATGAAAGCATTTAGAAATCCAGAGCCACTTGTAGCTAAATAAAAGAGATTTTATTAAACATATCTAATCATAAACTTTTGGGGTCAACCAAGTGAGGGTAATCTCAGTATATTTACAGGATGACTTCTTATTTCTCAACAGAGAAGAGAGGTGGTGAAGAGAGGGGTGAGCTGCAGGAAGCAGCATCACCTCTCTTTCCATTAGGACTTGATGCAGCAAGGAGAAAAAAATGGGAAAAAGTAAAAATCTAGTGGCAAACATGGCTCCAGAGGTGGAACTCTCGAGATTCCAGCAAACAACACACACTCAGCAAAGAGACAGAGAGAGAGGGCTGATCCGTGAAACATAATTTAATATATTTGGAATTTAGTTTTTGGAAAGGATATAAACTGCCTTAGGACAGTGTATCTAAGTGTGCCTGAGTACCAATTCCCAGAATTCCTACCCTAAAATATGCATCCAACACCTGCCTGCTCTCACCTCAGCTTCCTCAGTGCTCAGTGGAGAACAACATTCCCAGCAGGAGTCTTCTCCTCATGTGAAAATGACCTAAAGCCGTGCCACACAATTCTGGAAGTGCACAGCTCTTCCTTCTGACTGCAGAGGGAGCCAAGAGAAGGAGTTTTCAGCCCAGAAAAATGACTTTCGATCCCAGCATCTAATTTCAGGTGTCTGAAAGTTAGAGAAGATCAGTCACAAACCGCAGTCTCTACCCAACTGATGGTGGAGACTGGGCGAGGTTTTCTTGTCTTGTTAAAGCCCTTCTCACCCGGCTGATCACGCCTTTTAGGGCACATTTTACCTCTTTGTTCCTGAGGCTGTAGATGATGGGATTTAGGAGCGGGGTGAGCATTCCATAGAGCATGGAAAGGACCCTGTCCCGGTGTGGGGAATAGGTGAAGGAAGGGCGGACGTAGGTGCAGATGGTGGTCCCGTAGAAAAGGCAGACTACGGCCAGGTGAGAACCACAGGTGGAGAAAGCCTTGTGCCAGATGCCAGGGGAGTTCCTGGCCAGGATTTCCAGCAGGATGTAGATGTAAGAGACCACGGTGACCACGCAGGTGCCGCTGCCCAGCACCCCGGCCACCACCAGGGTCACCAGCTCCCTGCTGCGAGTGGACGAGCAGGAGAGGGCCAGCACGGGAGGAATGTCACAGTAATACTGCTGGATTTTGTTAGGACCACAAAAAGAGAGTGTGAAAACCAGGGAGGTGTGCAGCAGGGAGTTCAAAAGCCCTGCTGCCCAGGTGCCCACGGCCAGGTGAGCGCAGAGCTTCGTGCTCACAATGCTCAGGTACCTCAGGGGGTGGCACACGGCCACGTAGCGGTCGTAGGCCATCACAGCCAGGAGGAAAATCTCCGTGCCCACCACAGCAATGAGGGAAAAGTGCTGGAACAGGCAGCCAGAGAAAGAAATCTCTTTGTGCTCCAGCAGCAGGGCCCCCAGCATCTTGGGCACGGTGATGGTGGGACATAAGAGGTCCAGCACGGATAGATTGCCCAGGAAGAAGTACATGGGGCTGTGCAGGTGGGAGTCGGTGCTAATGGCAACGAGGAGCGTGATGTTGCCTGCCATGGTGGCCAAGTAAATGAGCAGAAACAGCACAAAGAGAGGCAAACGGATCTCTGGAGCATCAGAGAGGCCCACGAAAACAAATTCGGATACTGTTGAGAGGTTGACCCTCTGCATCTTATCTCTCATTGTGGGAATGAGGCAGAGGTTTCCCTGGAATAAAGAAGGTGTAACTTAGTCACAATTCCATCCCCATTCTAAAGATTGTGAGGGGGTTTTTTTTGTCCTTTTTGATGTTCAAAACCATTCCCAAGCATTGCCACACTCAAAATCTAAATTTTACCCACATATTCCTGATGTAAAAGGCAAAATGCAGCCATGAAGCTTCACAGTGATTAATCCAAAATGTTAATTCTTGCAAGTTTCCACCTCAGACTGAAGAGCTGAAAGTTGAAGTTACCTTTCCTGTGGTGTCCAGCTTGGTTTGACACAGCCTTAGGCAACCTTTGGAGGTTCTCTGAGCAAGGGCAATGAGGTACAGATCCCTGAAATTCCTTCCAGCATAAATCGTTTAGTATTGATAATATTATTAAAGGGGTCTAGATTAGTAACTGAAACTAAAACTTATTTTTTAAGGGAGTGATGCTGTCAAAGAAGAATGAAATTCCTGGTAATCAGCAGATCGATTAATTTGGGTGGTTTTTTTAAATCTTTTGGATGGAACTTGGAACAACCTGTTCTAGTGGAAGGTGTCCTTGCCCATGGCAAGGAGTTGGAAGGAACTGAGGTCCCTTCCAACCCAAATCATTCCTTGATTCTACAACACAAAAAAGATAAAATTTGCTATCCAATTAAAGACCTCCCACTTTTCTATAAATTTCACCCTACAGACTTACATAATAGCATTAGTACTTCTAGGATCTGTCTGGACTTCCCCCCATCCCCTTTCCCCAATTCAAAGAAGTCTAAACTTGGCATTAAATGATCTTTCCATTTATCCTGCATTGCTCAGCATCTACAGGAAGGATTTACATAGCAGCCGTATAGGGAGGGAAAGCAAAGTTCAATCCAGATGCCTCCTTTTTTGGGAGACTTTGAGATTGATTTTGAGATGGTGGGAATATTGTGCCAAGTTCTCATTTGTAAGAGATGCAGAGATAAATAGATTGATGAAATATTTCATCTGAGCCAGGCTCCTCTGTGGTCTCATGTTGTCCCAGAAGCTTGTGAGGGAGCAAAGCCAGAGCTTAAACTACATGAGAAATATTTAACTCAGCAGAAATAAAAGGGACATCACTTGTTCGTAAAACGGTGAAATAGCACAGAAACAACACAGAAATACTCACTGCTACACAGAATTAATTACAGGTGATTTATAGCTGTCCGTATCTCCGGAAAACAAAACAATCCTTGTTCTTCTCTCTACATGTGACAGCAAAATGATTTCACTCTTAAGGAAGAGATGAATCCTGATACAGCAGCATTGGAGTATTCACACCAGCACTGGCACAAGGGCTGGCTTGGCTGCAGGAGTAGGCACCTCTCTTCTTTAATGAGGTTTTATAAATATGAGGGAGTGTCTGGGGACGAGTCTCTCTGAAGCTTTTTTGGATGTTCCCTTAATTGCATGTATGAGGGGTTTTTCAGAGTGTTGCCAAAGGGGACTGGAAATCTAAGGACCCAAAATTACCAGCACTACTTTGAGGAGCTAACAAAAATTCCCCTCTTTTTCCATTAAGCATCCATGTGTGATTTATGGGAATGCCACTTCCCATGTGATGTCCAGGACTGGAAACAGGCCTGTTCCTATTCCAGATATACTTGACCATAAATTCTGCACTGTTCACATGAATTTTTCTGTCTGTCAATCATTCTTCCAGCCTGTTTGCTGTGTTTGCAGGGTGTGACTCCTGGAAAATTAAGGATTCTGCGTTTTACACAGGCAAACATAGATAAGACAAGAGGAAATGGTTTTAAACTAAAAGATGAGGGATTTAGATTGGATATTAGGAAGAAATTCTTCCCTGTGAGGGTGGGGAGGCCCTGGCACAGGGTGCCCAGAGAAACTGTGGCTTCCCCATCCCTGAAAGTGTTCCAGGCCAGGTTGGATGGGGCTTGGAGCAACCTGGGATAGTGGAAGGTGTCCCTGCCCATGGCAGGGGGTGGAACTGGATGAGCTGTAAGGTCCCTTCCAACCCAAACTATTCCAGGACTCTATAAACTGGAATTCCCCAAGGGTCACACAGCACAGGCCTGTCCTGCCATGGGAGTGCAGAGCTGTGGCTGGAATAAATCCCCCTGGTCCAGACCTTTCCCTGTGCGCTGCAGTTAGCCCAAGGAGCATCAGACTTCACACTTCCCAGGGAGTTCTGCAATAAGGAATTTTGTAATAAACCCAGATGTCAGAAAGCAATACAACAAAGATATCCATCCCTCACCTCTCCCTTCCAATCTGAACCATTCTGTGATTCTGTACCCCTCATAAATATTTCTTTTGGGGTGGGATGCACTGGCCCCACTGAAATGCCAGTCACCCAGGACTATTTTTGGGCTGCTGGCTCTCAACCCTACATCTAAGCTGTGTATTTGCAGGGATAATCTTAGCAGGGTTATTAGAAGTAGAAACACAGGATAGTTTTTGAGATAAGTGTTCTGCCCCAGGGTAAATAAATAAAAATTATATTGCATAGTATTTTATTATAAAAATTAATTTAAAAAAACCCACCCCAAACCAAACAACAACAACAAAAATATCTCTACTTGCAGAATCCAGATGTGCACTAATTGATGAAATGCTGGATTAGACCCCTCTTGCCCTGTTGCCCACCCCTCCCTGCCATCGCCAGCGTAACACAACCTAAGTGATTTGATTTTGACCACTTCTGGGACTCTCCAGCTTTGTCATTGTTTGAGATTTCCATCTAGGAATGCTTATGGTGAGCCCAGACTGATTAGAGTCTGCTGAAAATGCTCCCTTTTCTCTGATGCCCGTTTGTGTTTCAGTCCCATAGTCTTTAAATAAAATAGATTGGCCTGGGATCCCTTCAGGCTTCTTGGGATTTAACAAAACCATTGTAGAGATCCTGCCAGTTCTCAAAGGATTTTTTTTTCCCTTTGAGGCCATTTTTCACTGTCCTCTAGATGAGGGCAATAAATGAGGGTGAGCTCAGAGAGCTGATAATTTCCAGGAGAGAAAGAACTCTGGATTTTAATGGTGCACAGTGGAGCCAATTTACACAGTGGGACAAACTCAGCTGCCAAGGTGCACCTTTGCAATTTGTCAGGCACCAACTTTTTAACAGCATCTTCTGAGGCCTTGTTAAAGTCATCCCAAGATGTTTCCTGGGGAGGAAAATCAATTGTATTAAATTGTTTGTTTTCATAGAGTGGTTTGTGTTGGAAAGGACTTTAAAGCTCATCCCGTTCCACCCCATAGGCAGGGACACATTCCACTGGACCAGGTTGCTCCAAGCCCCTTGTATTGAGATCCCAGCTTCCAAAAATATGGATTTTTTAATTGATTTTATCAAAATTGGAGCAATTATTTAAAATCAATTCACTGTTGATGCCCCCATTTTATACCTGGTGAACAAATTGACACCAGTGAAATAACTGGACCACAGCTCTGATTGGTCTTGCATTGAGTTTTAAATAAAATATTTATAAAAGCTTTATTCAAATTTTTAAAAATTATCACAGTGACAAATTTTTTTTATTTTTCTCAATTGAAATTTACCCTGACATTTTAATTTTTCAACATTTTTCTCTAATACTAAAAATAATGCTCCCTTCCAATCCAAACCATTCTATGATGATCCTGAGTAGAAATTCAGTGTTAAAAAGAAATCTCTTTTGCACAAATATGGGAGATGTCTGGAAATAGCTCTTAACCAGGAGAATCAATGATTCACTGATACTTCTGATCCTCCTCTTCCTACAGGTGTGGGAGTGAGGGCTAATTTAAGACAGCACGGTGAGATAGGCAAAGTGAAAATCCTCCCACTTCCTGTGCAGCAATTTAGATTGGATATTAAGAAAAGTTCCTTCATAGGAAGGGTTGTGCAGCCCTGGAACAGGCTGCCCAGGGCAGTCATGGAGTCACTAACCCTGAAGGGATTTAAAAGCCATGTGAATGTTGCACCTGGGGACATGGATTAGTGGTGGCCTTGGCAGCCTTGGGGAATGGTTGGACTCAATGATCTTGGAGGGCTTTTCCAACCTCAGTGATTTCATTATTTTGTTTAGGTGGGTTGAATCCAATCCCAAATCATTCTAGCACAAAGAAACTGACGGTGTTCCCCTCATGGCAACCACTGAACTTCTGTCCCTGATGGATTTGGTGATGTAACTGCTGCCCCCATTGAGGCAGTTTGGGTTGGAAGGGACGTTATAGACAATCCCATTCCAACACCCCTGCCGTGGGCAGGGACACCTTCCACCAGCCCATGTGCTCCAAGCCCTGTCCGACCTGCTCTTGAACACTTCCAGGGATGGGGCAGCCACAGCTTCTCTGGGAAACCCATGCTAGACCACCACAGGGAATAATTTCTTCCCGATATCCCAACTAAACCCATGCTGTGTAAGTGTGAAGCCATTCCCCCTTGTCCTGCCTCCATTCCCTTGTCCAAAATCCCTCTCCACTCTCTCTCTTTCCTCTATATATTGTCCCTTGTCTGATTTCAATAATTTGCTTCTGTGAAAGATTTATAACTAAAAATATTCTGATGTGTCTAAAGAAAATCCTACAAGCAAAATCTGCGCCATTTCTGCCTTCCCATTTTGGTGGGTGAATTTGGGAACACTCAGTGTATGTGCCTCTGCCGTCTATTGTCACAGAACAGGAAAAGCACGTCAGAGAGGGAGACACGCCTCATCCTGGGTTCATTTATTTATTTGAAAATTATGATCCCACACAAGTAAAAGTGTGTACAAAAGTTTGGGGGTTTCAGCATGGATTTTTAATATTTTTAATATTAACAGTTATATGTGTATATAAATATATTTATACATAATTTGAAGTCTGTAGGCTTTAGCCACTAAGTCATTGTGCGTAGGAGTAGTAGGAATGTGACTCCAGGTGTAACTCCAGGGTGTAAGGTGTAACTCCGGGTGCAACTCCAGGGTTCTGCCAACCCAGCTTGTCTCAGAGGGCTCTGCAGCGCTTCCACAGTCTCCACATGGATTCCTTCACCTCGTTGCTCCTGAGAGTGTAGATGAGGGGGTTCATCACGGGGGAGAAGGTTGTGTAGATGACACAGACATACTTGTCTGAGGGCAAGGTCCCCGAGGGCCGCAGGTAGGTGAAGATGCAGGGCACAAAGAACAGGGTGACGACCATCACGTGCGAGGCGCAGGTGGACAGCGCCTTCCAGTGCCCCTGGGCGAGGCGGGCCCGGACCTTGGCCAGGATGAGCGCGTAGGAGGCCACCAGCACCAGGAAGCAGCCCAGGGATATGAGGCCGCTGTTGGAGGCCATGAGCCACTCGGTTAGGGCAGTGTCAGCGCAGGCCAGGCGGATGATGGGCGGCATGTCACAGAAGTAGCTGTGGATCGCGTTGGGGCCGCAGAAGGGCAGCTGGAGCATGAGCACAGTCTGGACAATGGAGTGGATAAAGCCCCCAACCCAGCAGGCAGCGACCAGAGCCCAGCAGGCCCTGTGGGCCATGATGGCTGTGTAGTGCAGGGGCCTGCAGATGGCCGTGTAGCGGTCGAATGCCATCACTGTCAGGAGGAACATCTCCGAGGAACCCACAAAGTGCAGGAAAAACAGCTGGGCCATGCAGCCCTCAAAGGCAATGGCCTTGTGCCCCAAGAGCAGGGCCACCAGCACCCTGGGAGTGGTAACAGAGGTGTAGCAGATGTCGATGAAGGACAGGTTGCAGAGGAGGAAGTACATGGGCGAGGAGAGCTTGGGGTCAGTCCTGACTGCCACGATGATGAGGAGGTTCCCCAGCAGGACCATGCCGTAGGCCAGGAGGAAGAGGGTGAAGAAGAGGAGTTGCAGCTCCCTGGTGTCGGAGAGCCCCAGGAGGATGAATTCAGTCACCTGGGAGAAGTTGCCCGGTGCCATCGCTGCAGCTCAGGCTCCCATGGTACAGGTGTGGGGCTGGCCAGGAAGAGAAGGGAATGTGCTCCAGCTCCAAGGCTCATGGATGGTGTGAGCAGGATGCATTTACTGCTGCAGAAAGCACAGTGTCGTGTCATAAATGACAGAGAGCAAACTTTGCAAAGAGCTCTCACCCCACCCCCCCCCGTTCTGTCCCTATTCAGTTTTATGGCCCCTTCACAATGACCTTCTCCCCTGAACTCACTCCGACCACTATTTTCCTGCACTGCAGTTGGTGTGCTCCCATTCTGTCAGGGAGAAATCACAGAATCATGGAATTGTTAAGGTTGGAAAAGCCCTCTAAGATCACCAAGTCTAATCATCCCTCCAGCACTGCCAAGCCCTCTACTAAACCATGTCCGCAAGTGCTACATCCATATGGCTTTTCAATCCCTCCAGGAATGGTGATTCCAGCAGATCCTGCTCTCAGATAACATGAATGCTGGAAAAATGTTGTGCTGTCCTTTTACCTGCTGGAAATTTGAGGGACCCTGACTGAAGCAAATGCTGCTATTCTTAAGCATGAGCTGTTCCATGTTCTGATCCTAATGGTGCTCCTCTAAATTGAGGAAAGGGCTCTCCAGTTAGCTCATCCACTCGGAAACTGGGAATACAGGCACAGAAACCAGGTCTGGAAGGTTCCTTACTGGAGAAATTGGGGTTTCTAACACAGCAGAAGCTGAAAAACCCTGCATGGTTTCTCTACCTCTTAAAAAAATAAAGTTCTTCAGTAGACAAATACACACACTGTCTTGTGGAGGTTAAAGTGGGAGCAGCAGAGGAATGCACATTTCCATTCACAATCCCACCAGGAAATTCCTTCGCTGCTCATTTCTGCTGAGGAGTTTATAACTCAGCAAGCAGGAGGTTACAAGTAAGAAACCAGATGTCTGCGATGCCAACAGCATTAAATAAAGCTGCCTTAAAGGATCTAAAAGGCCAAATCATTAGGCAGGGGACATTATCGGGACACACTAACTGTCCTCTGGTGTGTTGAATATCTACTGTATTTCTTCTGCAGTCTTTTTGGGACAATTTCAATTTAAAGTCAGTGCTTCCCTGAAGGAAAAATAGTGATATCCAAGCCAGAATGTGTCACTGACATATGTAGTAACAAGCTCTGATTATTTACCTGAGGAGAAATAATGCCCAGGTCCTGGAGTGGTGTGGAACACCCCATAAATACAACTGCAGTGACAGTGGGATAATGAATGAGCTCTCAGTGACCCTCCTGTACTCACAAACACCCACAAATCCACCTTTGCAGCATTCCCATGCAGAACACAAGGATCACTAGTGTGTGGTATCCCTGAAAGTGCTTAAGACCAAGCTGGACACGTCTTGGAGCAACCTGGTCGATGGACATGCTCATGGCAGGGGGTTCAGACAAGATGAGCTTTAAGGTCCCTTCCAACCCAAACTATTCTGGGGTTCTAAATCTGTAACTGAATTTTAAAATTTTTTTAATTTTTAAATTTTTTTTTCCAAAATCATAAAATAGACCTTACAAAAGTCACTCACCAGCAAAGCTGCTTTGCAAAGGCAGGATTTCAGTGGGGCCTGAGCAAAGCAAAGGAACAATCCCAGAACACTTCCACAGAGGGTCCACTTGCTGTCGCTCCTCTGACGGCCTCCCCAAACCACTTCAGGAGGTTCCATCAGAACCTCCCAGTTCCATCAGAAACTCTCTACAGGTTGCTGCTCAGAGTTGTGAAAGCAGCTCTGTATCTCTGCCAACTCTGAGCCCTAAAAAGAACAGCCCAATCCTCTGTATCTCCCATTCTGCAAAAAACCCCAGCCTCCAGGAGCATCTACAAGTGCAATTATTTCTGTAGCAGAAATAGTTCAAGTAAATCACGCAGCAGAAGCACAAGACTGTCAGGAGTAATGAGATCCCAGAGGCAAAGGGAGTTTTGTCAGAAATCATCAGTGGGCAAGGAGATAAAATTGTTCTCTGGATAGTTATTAGTGTAGTCCCTGGAGAGAGACATCGGAGTAAAGATGTCTCTTACATAGGACATTTATATAAATTCATATAAATGGATATAAATTCTGCTTTCTGTCCTAAGCTAATATTTCTCATCTGCAATCTTATTTCTTATTAACCTGCACCTTGACAGCACAAAACAGAAATATCACAGATGTTATCTCTTAGATTCCTGACTTACAAATTTAAAACAAAAAGTAACACAGGAAATCCAAACAATGTACAAAGGTTTGTGGTGAGCCTTCCCCTCTTACCAGGTATTTTTACTGACACAGTGCAAAGCAAAGAAGCAACTTTTGAGCTTAGGTATGAAATTCTTGTAAGAATTCTTGGCAAAGTGTAGAGGAGCCTGACACTGTTTCCAGTGACAGCTTCCATAAGCTACAGGTGAATATTTGCTCAGCAGCATCCAGAAGTGAGACCTCTAAAAAAACCCCATGGATGTTCACCTCCAAAGCATTTAAAAATACATTTATTTTATATAGTGCTCTGTTGAGCAGAGATAGGTGAAGTAGATAGAATTGTAGGATAATTATGGAATTTCAGAATAACTTCTTGGGTTGGAAGGGACCTTAAGGACCATCTCATTCCACCCCCTGCCATGGACAGGGACACCTTTCACTATCCCAGGTTGCTCCAAGCCCTGCCCTGCCTGGCCTGGAACAGAGCAGAAAGGATTTGTTGCAATGGGAGAGGAAGGGGAGAAGTTTCCCCTCCTGTTCCTGCATCAGCAAACCACCCAATAGCTCTTAATAACAGGTTTTGTGGGTTTTTTTCTTATGGGATGCTCTATCTGGACAACATTTTCAGTATTTTTAACAGTATTTATTTAAACACTGGTGTTGCAGTTGTTCAGGAGGCCATGGTCTGGGCCTGTGGTTGTTGACAAGGAATAGGAAGGGAATGCCAGAGTTTCCAATGTCTTTCCTGTCAAAAAATTAATGTTTAGTGCCTTCCTAATTGCAGCAGGAACCAACAGCCAGCTGTTATTTGAAAGGCAGGTTTTGGGGCATTGTCACAGAAGAAATTTTAGCAAAAGATGCTTGATTTTCTCCAATCCTTTGGGAATGTGACCACAGCCCTACCCCTTCCCATTTCCGCTTCCCACTTTCCTCCTGCACAGTTTCCTCATGGCTCCCTTCACCTCCCCGTTCCGGAGGGTGTAGATGAGGGGGTTGAGCATGGGTGTGATGAGCGTGTAGAACACGGCCACGCTCCTGTCCTCAGACAGGTCACTGGATGGGCGGATATAAACAAACGTGCAGGGCCCGAAGAACAGGATCACCACGGTGATGTGGGACCCACACGTGGACAGGGCCTTGTGCCACCCCGCCAGCGTTCGGCCCCTCAGGGAAACCAGGATGACCACGTAGGACGCGACCAGGATAAGGAAGCAGCTCAGGGATATCACCCCGCTGTTGGCCACTGCGGCCGCGCCCATGGCACGCGTGTCAGCACAGGCCAGGTGGAGCAGGGGGTGGACGTCACAGAAGTAGTGGGCGACTTTGTTGGGGCCACAGAAAGGGAGCAGGGTGGTGGGAAGGGTCTGGAGGGTAGAATGCAGGAAGCCCCCTGCCCAGGAGCCCCCCACCATGCGGCCGCACAGGCGGCGGGACATGAGCGTGGGGTAGTGCAGGGGCCGGCAGATGGCCACGTAGCGGTCGTAGGCCATGGCTGTCAGGATGAAAATCTCCGTGCAGCCAAAGAAATGAAACCCAAAGAGCTGCCCTATGCAACCTGCAAAGGAGATGGTGTTGTTTTCCACCAGGAAGCCGGAGATCATTTTGGGAGCTGTGACAGAGGAGTAGCAAACATCTACAAAGGACAGGTGGCAGAGGAAGAAGTACATGGGGGAGTTCAGGTGCCGGCTGCTCGTCACAGTGAGAACTATGAGGAGATTTCCTGCCACTGTGAGGGTGTAGAAAAGCAGGAACACCACAAAATATATTTTCTGCACCCCTTGGTTCTCTGAGAGCCCCAGGAGGATGAATTCCGTCACGCTGCTGGAGTTTTCCATGCTAATCCGCTGGGCAACGTGCAGTGTAGAGCCTGGGAACGTGGAAAGATAAAGACAAAACGATTCATCAGTTTTCTCATTCTTGAAAATTAATTCTTTATCAGAAGTGAATTCTCACTAAGAAATATATAGGATTAGAATTAAGTTTATCAAGTGCTTTTTAAATTTGTTTTGAGCTTTGTTTGGTTTTTTGTTGCTCTTCCCCCTCTACATATTTAATTTGCCTTGCATGAGACACAGTCGTAGAATCATAGACTCCTGGAGTGGTTTGGGTTGGAAGGGACCTTCAAGACCATCTAGTTCCAACCCCACTGCCATGGGCAGGGATGCCACCCACTAGATCCCTTTGGGATTGGATCCATCAGATCCAGGCTCCTATTTTATGATTTAAAAATACAGCAAAATCAGAAATGCCTGTACAGGCAAAGAAGCTGATCAAGCACCCACAGGAAATGCTGAAATGGTGAAAAACCAAAATTGCTCTCAAACTCAAAAAAGTGAAGTCTAAAAAGGAAGTTGGGAAAGTTTGGGACTTTTCCTGTGCTTGCAGTTTTACTGACAGGAGGTAAAAGATACTCAAGAAAGGGGGCAAAAGGGGGTCTTACCTCTAAAATAATCTCTTCAGTCACTGACTAGAGGTACATGATATAGTGCAGTCAACTGCAATATGAAATAATTACAACGTGGACTGTTATAATTTCAGAAAAAAAAGGATGAGGAATTGCACCGTCTCCTTTCTGCAAGGGTTTTCCCCTAAAATCTCAGGTGGTTAATGGAAAAAAGGGTTAAAGAACCTAATTTGGGACTGCAGAACCAGCTCTGCCTGACCAGAGACAGAGATGGTTGACAACTTCAGGGGAAATGTCTTTTTATATTTTCACATTTGACAAGGGGGGGGGGGGTAGAAAGGGGGGGAAGAGGAAGGGAAGTCAGGAAAAGGAAAGAAAAGAGGAAAGAGAAAAGATTGTGGGAAACTTACCTCCTCTGTGTTTGGAGATCTAATTGTTTGTGTAAGGGCTGTAAGATTTTATCTCCCCAACACCTGCCTTTCCTGGCAGAGGCTTTAAAGAACACAGAACAGCTTCTGGAAAGCTTTCAACCCTTTCTTAGGAAGTGCCTTTTACTTTTATAATCCCACCTTGTTTAATTCCTTGCTTTCCTGTATCACCAAGTGTATCCTGGCTTTCTCTGCCAATGTTAGAGCTGCTTGGAGGGAGTGTGGGCACTGAAGGGTGCACACACAGCCCAGCAAGCAGAGAGGAAAAAACAGTTTAAGTAACTTTCCTCAACCCTCTCCAAGGAAATCTCCCTCCTCCAGGGTTTAATTCCCTGTTTACGTAGAGCTCCTCCACTCTCTCCAAGGAAATCTCTCAGCTCAAGGGCTCTTGGGGCTGGAGGAGGGAGATGTGAATGCTCAGTGGTGGGAAGGAGAAAAAATTAATCCCATTCTGTCAGGGGAAGTTAAGATGGGATTTTAGGAAAAATTTCCTCACTCACAGGGTTGTCCAGCCCTGGAACAGTTTATGCAGAGCAGTGGTGGAGTCACCATCAGTCTGGAGGGATTTAAAACATGTGGATGTGGCACGTGGGGACACGGGTTTATGGTGGCAGTGCTGGGGAATGGTTGGACTCCATGACTTTGGAGGGCTTCTCCAACCTTAACAATTCCATCATTCTTGGAAATTACAGCCAACAGATTAGCTGAATATTAAATAGGGCAAGCATGTGATATGACCTGGTCCAGTTAACATTCTCAGACTCTGTCATTAATTCAGGCTTTTATGGTTTTCCCAAGTGTAAAGGCCCCTTAGATCCACAGTTTTGGATTCATAGTGTTGTGAGTAATAAACCAGGATTTTTAAATCATTCTGTATCCCAAAAAAATTCCACAAGCCCTCATGAAAAAAGAATAATCTGAGAGGTTTCTAGTAGTAATTAGAAGAGAGACAGAAGGTGGCTTGGGTCACTTCTTGATGACCCTCCAAGTCCCTATTTTCCATGAAATTTTGTCACTGGTAGCCCAGGGAATAAAGCCTTTTGCAAGAATTTGCATGTTTCAGCAAAGGTCAGTGAAGTAAAGAGTAAGTAAAAAAAAAAAACCCTTATTTTACAAATTAGGAAACTGAGGGAGGGGAGGAAGTCAGCTCTTGTACATCTGTGGAAGTCAGCTGAGTAGAGCCTTTGCCACTCCAGGCATTCCTCTGGAAAGAAATGGATCTATTCACCTGATCAGTTAGGGGAAATGGCTTTAAATGACAGAAGGTGGGTTTAGGTGGGATATTGGGAATAAATTCTTCCCTGAGAGGGTGGTGAGGCACTGGCACAGGTTACCCAGAAAAACTGTGGCTGCCCCATCCCTGGAAGTGTTCCAGGCCCAGCTGGAGCAACCTGGGATAGTGGGAGGTGTCCCTGCCCATGGCAGAGGATGGAACTGGATGAGCTTTAAGGTCCCTTCCAACCCAAACTATTCCAAAATTCGATGAATTTGTGCATCACTTCAACTCAAACTCATCACTGCTCTGAAATTTACTGTGAATTTCCAATTTGTCATTTATGGGCATCAATAAATAGTTTCATCCCTTTGTTTTGCTGACATTTGTTGAAATTCAGAATGCCCCAATAATAACAAAGGCATTTTGAATGTCTCCCAACATGGAATGCCAACGATCCATGCAGAGAAAATGGAAATCCTCAAATTAATGAGGAGATTAAATACTGCTCTGGGTGCGAATACTCTTTTAATTTAAATATCATTTTACACCATAGCCTGGAGTCCTGGCCGGGTTAATGAGGGTTGCCAGTAACCACTATAGGAAATAGGATTGGGTAAGAAAGTAAAAACGGTCTTACAATCTTTGGGAAAGGAAGAGGAAGAACAGATGACAACGGAAAGTGAAGATGAACAAATGTGTATCTGACCTGCTAAGCAAATTTGGGCTGGATCTGCCCATTTCTGTGCCCATTGACACACATGGCAGCAATTTTGGTAGTGTGACACTCCTGTCCCTTTGCTTCCCTGGCTCAAGGGACTAAGAGGGGAGGCTGGCACCTCCCCAGAATAACTCCCTGTAAGGACGCCAGGATAGGAGAAAGGTGTTTCCTCTGTTTCCATGCCCTTTGGCAGGTGGATCCGGGTGGCTTATGGACATGGAATGTGCACAGGAAGGAGTGGGATGCTGTGGGTGGGTGGTGGTGGATTCTGTCTATTTAGGAGACACAAGGTGGGGAAGACCCCTGAGTTTGAGGTGCTGTTCAGGGGGAAGTTGTGAAACTGGAAGTGAAAGGCATGAGGCTGGAAGGATTCTGTGAAATCGGAAGTGCCTGAGGTGTTGAAGGACGGTGCTGAAAGCCTGTGGGGTGTGAAGGTTCCTTGAAAGAGCTCCTGACCCCAGAGTTACGTGCTGAGGGCAGCACAAGCAGGAGCTGGGCATCTGGAACTGCTGAGGTGGGAAGTTTGGGTGCAAGGTTGGATGAAGCAGTAGGGACACTGTAAGGTGCTGAACTGTGTTAGGAGAGGCTGTGGGTCAAAAGAGGACACTGTGGTGACAGGTGTGTGACAGCTGGGCAGGGACTGGAGGGAATGAGAAGTGCTGAGGGAGGTTGTGAAACCTCCAGTGAAGGTGTTATGGGAGAAGACTTAAAATTTCCCTGTCTCAGCAGCACTGAAGCATCATCTTCAGGAGCTGTGAAACCAGAGCATTTCAGGGCCTCGAGCAGGACACAACACCAGTGCAAGGTTTGTATGGACAGTTCTTGCGAGAGTGGCTGAGGAAGGGAGAAGTAGTAAAAAAATTATGTTTCCATGACTCTGCAAAGAGGGGAGGGGGAAGTGGTTCAGCTATGGGTGATCACACATGCACAGAGGAGGTATTTCCCCCATGAGTGATTGGCTGCCTGGCCCGTCACGCTGAAAACACCACGGCTTTTTAAACAGTGGCTGCCCAGCCCAGTGCTGCAGGATGACACAGGGACTTGAGCTGCACCCTATGTCACACAATCCAGGTGACAACGTTGCTGGGTGTAGGCGCTGAAATTCCCAGGAACACACAAAAAGGTGAGAAATTCTGAGATGGGCCTTTGCTGTTGCACTCTGATGGTTTCTGTCAGGCTTTGGGGGAGATGGTGAGGGAAATGGAGGAGAAATAAAAATAATGGAGGAAAGGAGAAGGTCAAATATTTGGTGCTGGACAGAAATTTGCTGTAAGTCGGAAATTAATGGTGGTAATGTTCAATATAAAAAAAGCTTCATTCCAGGGACAATTTTCCCTGTGTAAGTTCTCTTGGACTGCTCTAAATGCACCTCTGTAATATAAAAAGTCATTATTCATAGACCTGGTGTTACAACACCATAGCTTTCTGTCCGAAGTCTATCACATCTTTGTGGGGTCAGGGTTGTTCTGCCTCAGGAACTACAGGCAGGATGTGCAGGCAAACCACAGGGAGTGTGCTTAATCTCAAGGGAGAAAAGTACCACCTGGACTCAGGCTGCTGCTATTTGAGGAGAGCTTTCACTTATTAGTTATATTAAGGAAGTAGATTCACATCTTGAATGTGTCTTGGAGATAGGAATTCAGTCTTTTCAAGGGATTATAATAAATAAATGAGAATGGTGAGTGACTTTTGCAGTGTTCTTCTCCATGGTTTGCAGAAGTCAGAGAAGGATTTCTTCACTTCTGTTACAGCAGAACGCAAAACTCTTGAGGTTTTGTCATTTACCTATTGCAGCCATTTCTGTTGCTGGCAGTCTTTATGCACATACAGCACCTTCCAGTGCCTAAAGGCACTCCAAGAGAGCTGGAGAGGGACTTGGACAAAGGTCTGGAGTGACAGGACTAGGGGGAATTGTTTAAAACTGGAAGAAGGTGGATTTGAATTAGACATTGGGAAGAAATTCGTCCCTGTGAGGGTAGTGAGGCACAGGTTTCCCAGAGGAGCTGTGGCAGCCTTTTCACTGGAAGAGTCCAAGGCCAGGTTGGACAGGGCTTGGAGCAACCTGGGATAGTGGAAGGTGTCCCTGCCTGTGGCGGGAGGTTGGAACAAGATGAGCTTTAAGATCTCTCCCAATCCAAACCATTCCATGGTTTTACTATATGATCAATAGCACAAAGCCATGGAATTTAACAGTGGGAAATAATCACTTGTCATTCTCTGAATCCCCAGTGGACAAAGATGCACCTGTGGAGGCTGCAGTGGGCTGAGACAGAGCTTAGGTGACACTCAAATGTTCACAACTTCTTCAAATCAAGTGGAAATTCGGTTGCACAGAGGCCAGGAAGACACTTAACCACCAGTCCTTCCTCTGTTCTCGCAGCAGAAAAGCTGCTCAGAACTTGAGGCTGTTTCTGTTAATTTCTGCAAAAATGTGATAATTTGTGGCCAGCCCTGGAGCAGGTTGTGAGGGAGGGACAGCCACAGGGCTGCTCTCCAGTGTCTTCATGTTAGAAGTGCTCAAGGTGCCATAAGAGCTGAAGATGGGATCATTCAACTCTGCAGTGCCAGTAGTTCCCTGGTTTCAGTGAGCCCTAAAGGAAATCATAGAATACTCCGATAATTTGGGTTAGAAGGGACCCTAAAACCCATCCAGTCCCACCTCCTGCCGTGGGCAGGGACACCTTCCACTAGAAGGTTTCTCCAAACCCCGCCCAACCTGGCCCTGAAATTCCCTGCACCACTCACTTCTCCTCCCTCTGTCCATGGGGTCAGCGTGTCTGGGGTGCTGGGATGGAACAGCAATGATTCAACCTGTCACGTTTTGGGTGGGTTTGGAAGTCTGTCTCCATGTGTGCTTCAGTGTTCTAAAGAGAGAACAGAGGATTCATGCTGGTTTCATGGTTCAATGATTCACATCTTCCCAGAAACCCCCACCTTTCGTTCCTCTCCTCTTTTTAACATCTCTGCCTTCCATGTACCAATAACAGCTGGTTGGGAAACAGCAGAACCACCGCTTTATTTGTTCTCATCAGACAAAAAAAAAAAGTGTTAAAAGCATATTTTTTTCATCTCTTAGATTCTCAATCAGATCTCAGTACCACAGGGAAGGAAACAGTGACCTAACTCAGAGAATGGGGTGAAAAAGTTGACAGAGCCACAACTCCTATGTCCCGTGAGGACAAGATATTCTGTGGTTTCTTACATGTGGTTCTTGCAGTTTCTGAGGGAGAAGCTGAGGGCTCTGCCAGACCAAAATGTTTATTCTTACTGTACATGGGACCAAAGAGAACCACATCAAGTGGCACTTTAATAAAATAGAAGTCACCCATCAATATAAAAAACTACCAGTTGTTCTCATGCAATCACAGAATCCCTGAGTGGTTTGGGCTGGAAGGGACCTTAAAGATCATCCAGTTCCAACACCCTGCCATGGACAGGGACTCCTACTATCCCAGGTTGCTCCAGCCTAGCTTTGGACACCTCCAGGGATGGGGCAGCCACAGTTTCTCTGGGCAACCTGTGCCAGGGCCTCACCAACCTCACAGGGAAGGATTTATTCCCAATACCTCATCTAAACAAACACTCTGTCAATATGAAGCCATCACTCCAGGCTCTTGGTCCCTTCCAAACCAAATTATTTTGTGATTCCATGAAATCAAGTTCTGGCTACAATGCCTTGGAACAAACCCAGGAACCGTTCTAGAAAGTCACCCTAGAGTTACCACCTCTCCCCTCTGTGCTCCCAGGTCTGGAATCACCCACTATGAGACCCTCAGCCACACCAATCCTCCTTCCAACCACAGCCATCCAGGCTCCTGGGACCAACCAGAGCGGGGCTGTGGGACAGCTTGAGCCATCCTACACCGTTCTGAAGTTCATGGAGAGCTTCTGCCTGCTGAGTGCTGCCTGTGGGATGGTGGGGAACGGCCTCGTCCTGTGGTACCTGGGCTTCCGCATCCGCAGGAACCACTTCACCGTCTACATCCTGAACCTGGCGGCTGCTGACTTCGGGTACCTGCTGTGCATCGCCGTGGAGACCGTGCAGTACCTGATGCAGTTCAACGTGGGCGTGCAGTTTGGGATATTCCTTTTCCTGGATCTGTTCATGTATGGCACGGGCCTGTACCTGCTGACGGCCATCAGCATTGAGCGCTGCCTGTCCGTGCTCTCCCCCATCTGGTGCCGGACACACCGCCCAAAGCACCTGTCTGCTGTGGTGTCCGGCCTGCTCTGGGCTCTGTCCCTGCTCCTGAACACTCTGGGATATGTTTTGTGCACTGTCCATCGCACTCCCAGGGTCTGCCAGCGCCTGCTCATCGCCATCGGATCCTTGGACTTTCTTGTCTGTGCGCCCCTCATGCTGCTCTTCAGCCTCACCCTCTTCCTGCGGGTCAAGTGCAGTTCCCAGCCCTTCCAAACGGGCCGGCTCTTCACCGTCATCATGCTCACCATCCTCCTCTTCCTCATTTTCGCTGTGCCCCTCAGTGTCCTCATCCTCCTGGACTTCCTGGGCTACAAATTCCTGTATTCCCCAGAGATTGGCTTCGTGCTGTCCTGCGTCAATAGCACCCTCAACCCCGTCATTTACTTCCTGGTGGGAAGCTACAGGGATCGGAAGTTCCGGCTCACGCTACGCCTAGCATTCCAGAGGGCCTTCCAAGACTCGGCAGATGACAGAGATGAGCGGGAAACCCGGGACACGATAACCATGACCTCCTAAAATCCCATTCAGAATTCCTTGACAGAACTGAAGAACTCCGAGGTACTGGGGGAGGTTAATCTCACCTGATCCTCAGTACACTCTTTGTAGATATTTTGGGTCACCATTTTAAGTCCCATCTGTGATCAGACCACAGAATATTCCTGACCTGTATTTGGACCATGCAAAAAGTTCCTGTTTCTTTCCAGTGATTATTAAATAATATTAATTTGATAAGGTGAAATGTCTTGGTGTCTGAATTTCATGGAAGGAATCCGGCTAAGGATAAATCCTTGTCATTCATGAACTCATAAATTCTCAGTGGTGCTTTTCATTCAGATCTCTGAAAATGAGATAGCTGCCAACAATCCTCCTGTTGGAAGCAGACCTAAAGTTCC